>CAJNDV010032441.1:128360-263638 GCA_905221635.1 Symbiodinium sp. CCMP2456 | reverse complement strand
TTGCTTCTTCCTAAACTGCGCTTGCTGTTAGTACCAGTATGGTATTTCGTGCTGTAAAAACCATCGCTCGTTTCCGCAAACCCCAAACCCTAAACCCCAAACCCTAAACCCTAAACCTCAAACCCTGAACCCCAAACCCCAAGCCCTAAACCCTAAACCCCAAACCCTAAACCCTAAACCCCTGCCCTAGATTCCCAGATTTAAGCTTCGGCTGGCGACGAGACGCCTCACTTGGAAGACCACCCGAAACCCCAAACCCTCAACCCTAAACCCCAAACCCTTCAAAAATTACAAGGCCCTCAGACCCTAAACCCAAACCCTAAACCCTAAACCCCAAACCGTTAAAAGGCCCTAAGGCCCTGCCTTGGTCTTGGTCCGAGCCCAGGAGGCGGCCGATGAGGTTCCCCGGCACCTGAAGAGGCTCTAGGCTTTGTGTCTCTGTGTATGTACACAGATAGATAGATGGATCGTTAGATAGATAGATAGATAGATAGATAGATAGATTGATAGATTAGATAGATAGATAGATAGATAGATAGATAGATAGATAGATAGATAGAGAGATAGGTAAGTAGGGAGATAAGTAGGTAGGCAGGCAGGCAGGCAGGCAGGCAGGCAGGTAGGTAGGTAGGTCGGTAGGTAGGTAGGGAGGTAGGTAGGTTCAGAGGTAGGTAGGCTGCTTGCGCCTGATCTTCCTCGTCCTCTTCCTCCGCAGACTCCAAGACCTCGATTCGCGTCTAGGGTTCAGGGTTCCAAACCCTAAACCCTGCACCCTAGACCATGCAGGGTCTTGGGTACCGGCAACTCGGGGCAAAAAGCCAGGAACGCTAAAGCGTTTAGGACTTCGGGCTCAGGGGCATCAGCAGAACATCCCAACAATCATCAGCGGCATCGTTTTCGCAGCACCAGTAGTGTGATAGCGTGACAGCGTGCAAGCATGACGGCTTGGTAGTGTTGTAGTGCTGTGGTGCGGTAGTCCAGTTTGTACGAAAATGTACCCCAAACATCCTGCAACCCTGGCCCCACCCTGTTTACAAACCGAGTGAGCGCACGAGGTTCTTGGGCAGAAGGGCCTTGACGCCGTGGGCTTGACCTGCACAGAGTGTTTTAATGTAGGGGCCTTAATAATCACAATAGGGTTTTGGGGCCCCTTATACTATAATTATCACAAGGAACCCCCAAAATAGTATTGGTACTTATTTTGGCCCCTCTATTAGGTTGAGGCAGGATTTTAGGTTTTGGGTCTGATGTTTCGGCTTTGCGTGTGTGGTATCGAGTTGGGAAGTTAGGCTTCAAGCATCTTGAGGGTATTGGGTCTTGGTGTTCTGGTTCGGAAGACATGTTCGGATGCGGCATTTGGGATTTAGGGCGAAGCTTAACCCTAAACCCTGAACCCTAAACCATGGAAAAGGGAGGCCTAGAAAGGAAGGCGGAAACACAGAATGCCATGCTCCGGATGCCTAAGTCCACCTGCCACCGGCCCGTCTTCTCATCTCGCTGGACAAGGGTGCCGACCTTGGTAACATTACCTTAAGAACCCAAAACCCACTTTTTTGTAGGTTCTTATCATAAACCCTAATATTGGATTTATAGGGACCCTACAAAAAGGTAGGTTTTGGGTTCCTCAGGTATATAAAGTCATCCCACAGCATAGAATACCCAGGAAACCCAGAGAGCCTCCTTCCGACAACTGAAGACTGAACTTAACTTCTGAAGAAGGAGAATTCAGGCCAAGTTCGGGCCGATCAGCTGACTAAGTGGCGGCATTTCGGGCTCAGATGCTTGAAGTGGGTATCAGATCGGCAAGCAACCCCTCTAAAGAACCGAGTTTGGGATGCGATCTGTCTTGTTGCTTATTTCGGCGGGGGCTTGGGGCTTCAAACCGGAGCTTTTAATCTTGCGGGGTCAGTGGCCACTCTAAAGCACCGGCAGACGCTTGCGCTCAAGAATGCTGCGCTTATATAGCAGAAGTTTCGATCGGCACTCTGTAGACTCTGAGCCCAGCGATACCCCCAACGACCCCAACCCTCGAAAAAGCGGAGCTCTCCCGAGGGCTGGGCCAAACCATTCAGCGTGGCCTGTGCTGGGATACAATTGAAGCTGTCTTGCGGAATCGCGAGAGTTGGAGGTCGCAAGAGGGAGAGACACAACCAAGAAGCAGCAGTGCTGCCAGAGCCGTCAAGCTGTTCCGTCGCCGTTGCCGCTTGGCAGTAGTGTTGTTGTTCTTGCTGCTGATTCTGAGATTGTAGCTGCAGGAGAACAACACGACGACGAGAACGACGATTGCGGCGGCGCGACGACTGATGGTGATAAAAATGGTGAAGGGGTGATGATGATGATGATGATGATGATGGTGATGATGATGGTGATGGTGATGGTGATGATGATGATGATGATGGGCTTAAACGAGGACAGAAGCAAGTGACACCGAAATGCTTTGGTCTGGAGAGTCTCTTGCCAAGGCTGCTCGGCCCCCCATCTACCCTGAGCCCTAAACCCCCCCAAACCCAAACCTCAAACCCCTAAACCCCAAATCCGAATCCTCTGCACCCTTAACCCCAAGCCCAACACCCCAAACTTAAACCCAACACCCCAGCACCCTCTACCCTAAAACCCTAAACCCTAAACCCTAAACCCTAAACCCTAAACCCTAAACCCTAAACCCTAAACCCTAAACCCCCAAACCCCACAGGGCCCCTGGCAGCATTGGCGAGATCCCGAAGTCGCACGGAAAGGCCCGGGGCCAGGTCCTGCAAAGACTTCCCTCACCGACGGGGGGTGGAAGAATTGGGGGTTTCAGAAAATAGGGGACCCGAATATAGTACCCTGAATAGTAGGATCCTTATTATGAGGACCCCAAAAGAAGGTACCTCCCAATTAGAAAAGGGTTCCTAGAGGGCTCCCTAAGGGTTCCTGTAAGGGGCTCTTATAAGGGCTTGGTAGGGATTTCATCAATGTAGTAGTACCTTAGAACGAATCGTTTAGGGGCTTCAGTGATCCGAACAGGATTTCGAGGGATATTTATACTATTGTTTTGTTAAAGACTATTTGTCCCCTTGTGTGCGCTGGCCTACGTTCCGCTGCCCGGACCCTTACGTTCCGCTACGTTCCCGCCTCTGTAAATTTGGCTTTCCCGCGATGTGCGCTGGCCTACGTTCCGCCGTCCCCGTCTGGGGGGTTATACTACTATTAACCAAACGGGCGGCAAGGACCCCCGGGGACGAGTAAAGAGTTGAGAAAAGTTGGCTGTATGGACTGCCCACTGCCAAATTGGAACCCCCACATCTTCATGAGGGGTAGTTTACTCATGGCTCCACAGCATCAAAACTCGAGTGTAGATGCTGCATGGGAGTTGTCAGTTTAAAATCGCAAGCAATCATTCCGCCAGCATGGGCCCAAGACTGTGAAAGAAACAGCTAGCTAGCAATCCAAGCCAGAACCATCTCGGTCCCAACGACACCCAAGAGTCCATTTTTCAAGAGCTGTAGTTTGGGAGGCAGGCGACTGCTGCAGGAAGCCCATGCGCACCCCACAACACATGCCCCACTGTGGTGGGAACCCGATCTCGAATTTCGCCAAGGTCTCAACGACTTCGAGCGATGCAAAGCACAAAATGAACACAGGACTGACGCGGGAGCGCGCTTTTCATCAATTATGCATGGCACTTTGGCGAAAGAGATTCATCTAGTCCGGAACCGCAAAAGCATTGGACCTTAAAAGGAACTCGGCATTCCGGTGAATGCGGCCTATGCCATGACTGACGAAGGAATGCGATTGTCGAAATCCTGCACCGCACCGCTGCATCGCAGAACAACGACCCAAAGCCTCTCGCCTAAACGTTGGAACCCCATACTTGGAGGTTCATGGGTAGTTATAAATGGGGTTATAAGTCCCCTAATATGGGTTATATTTACAGTTACCTTACTTATAACCCCACTTATAACTACCTATGAACCTCCAAGTAGGGTTACTGCACTGTTTGGGCACAACAGCCACTGGAGACGCCGTCTGTGCTTTAGCATGTCGGAGGAATCCACGCGACAGGTGGACAGCTGAGGCGCCGAGCTATCAAAACCCACACAAGACAAGTAATGTAGGGGCCTTAATAATCAGAATAGGGTTTTGGGGTATAGTAATTCAATTAAGGCATATATATAAGGCCCCTATGGTCCAGGTAATCTTCGGGCCAAAGCAAGCCAGCAAAATGATTGCAGAAGAGTCAAGACCATGAGCCTCTGGGCCGGCCAAGACCCTGCGATGAAAAAAAACAGCGAATCCAAAACCTCGAACCTTGGGTTTAGGGTTTCGGGTTTAGGATTTAGGGTTTAGGGTTTGAAGCCCGAAAACTTCAAACCTCATACCTCCAGCCCCTAACTCGACACCTGAGGTTCGAAACTCGAGCTTCAGCCTTCGAGCTCCGAAGATCCCGTCCTTCGCATCCATGCAACCAACTCAGGGCGGCGTGGAATCCATGGAGCTGAAGTTTTTTCTGCGAATGCTGGGTTTAGGATGGTAGGGCGTAATGGTGATGGTGGTGATGCTGGTGAGATGGTGGCTGTGATGTGATGGTGATGACGGTGATGGTCTGAATAGTCGTGGTGGTAGTAGTAGTAGTAGTAGTAGTAGTAGTAGTAGTCGGCAGTGTCGCAGCAGAAGCAGTAGGAGTAGCGGCTGCAGCTGATCGATGTCGTGGCGGGTTACGGGTGTTAGTGGTGAGGATTCTGGTGAGGAGGGCGCCAAACAGCATTCTCCGCAGTTGAGGCCCTGGTCGGGCGTCAAGTTTTGAAGCGCAAGGTGAACCTTCAACTTTGTTGGGTNNTAGGGTTTAGGGTCTAGGGTAGGGATCCTAAAGCCAAGAATAACCAAAGGCCATGTGCTGTTCATGATTGAAGCTACACGAGCCGAAAAGTGGCGATGCAGACACGGCAGTTTGAGATCATAGACCCCAGGGTTGATGGCCAGCCTAGTGTTTGGGAAAAGGGGGGCTTCAGGCTGTAGGTATCGTAGGTGTTCGGAGATTTAAGGCCTTTGGAACCAAGGGCTTAGAAGCTTCTAATTTAGAAGTTCGGAACTCCCATATGGGAGTTTCTGATAGTACAGGACCCTAGGTCAAACCCCACACATATCTAGATGTATACCCGTACAGACATGTAGCCTGCTTGCCTCCTCGCAGAATCTATGATCAACCTTCTGCCCTCCAGCAAAGAGTTTGCCGAAGCCACCCACCCGGAAAAAGGTTGTCTGGACTTCAGACTCAAGTTGGATCTTCTTTTTTGGAACTCGCTTGGAGACGCCTATGTACAGCCGTGCGGGGGGGGGGGGGGGGGGNNGGTGGGGGCCGGTCTGGCTCGACCGGCAATGCAAAGCAGCCGATGCAAAGCTGGATTTCGTCGCAACGAAGTTCTTGGAATGCAGTGCCGTGCGACTTCACCCGGCCAGGACTATTCTTTCGTGCGGATGAAGCGTCTGCGAAGAGCCTATTTGGGGTCTGCAAAACGGTGCCGTTCTGGAGTGAAATCTGAACCTAACGAACTTACAGGAGAGGCGGCTGTAGGCACACATCTGGCACCCGAAATTTGAAAGGCAGGACACTCATCATCCTAGCCTACGCATAAACAAACTAGCTATGCCAACAGTGATGACGGTAATATAGCAATAGGGTTTTGGGACCCGTTATACTNNTATAACTATAATGAGGACCCCCCCCAAAAAAAAAAAAAAAAAGTACAGGTAATTATGTAGGCCCCTAGAAATGATGACAAGAATACTGGGTCAGGCTGCAGACTGTGAGTTCTCGCTGTGCAAGGCACGGGCCTTTTGGGTTTATCCGAAATGAGAATAACAGCATCCATAGTGGCAGTTGAAGATCTCAGTGGTAGCGATACAGAAAACCTGCCACAACAGCACAGTGTGGTCCACCCCGAAATCATGCTTCGAAGATGATGACAAACACTCAGCTGACGTGAATCTGAATATATACTACAACTACAACTGTGCGAAGGATGTTCCAAAAACGCAAGCCCCCAGACTTGCAAAATCCTGGGAATAAAGACTAAGTACAGCTGCTGGGCTGCCAAGATTTGCACTCTGAGAAATGCGAATCCCGCTTTGCACGGCTTCAGCCATGTCCTAGCTATGAAGCAGCGAAGGGAGTCTTTCCACCTCGCAAGCCGTGAAACGGTCAACAAACCCCAAATGTACTTGGAGGTTCATGGGTAGTTATAAATGGGGTTATAAGTCCCCTAATATAGGTTATAACTATACTTACCCTACTTATAACTCCACTTATAACTACCCATGAACCCCAAATGTAGGATTCCAAAGGTCGGATAGAAGCTCGAGTGCTTCGAAGGTATCGCAACGACTGCATCACTAAATCAGTCGGCTCACTTAGCGACTCATGCTGTTCCAATTCGCAGAATGCGCCGTACGGAGGAACCTGAGCCCATGACTGGGGCAAGTAGGCCGAAGCATCTTCTGCTGGTGGTGGTGGCGGTGCTGCTGCTGCCACAGTTGTTGCTTTTTCTGCTGCCGACCTTCCTGCAACTGCTGCAATGGTGCCTCCGGATTCCTTGATCGCCCCAGGTCCCTCTCAGATTCTTTGCCCTCCGGTTTGACATGTAATGTAGGGGCCTTAATAATTAAAATAGGATTTTGGGGGGTTCCTCATAATACTTGTAGTATAATACACCCCAAACCCTATTCTAACTATTAAGGCCCCTATATTAGCGTGCTGGCGCCGCCTGATAAATTCTGCAGGGCTTGGGCCAAGGGTAAAAACTCAGGGCCCTAATGTAGGGGGCTTAATAATTAGAATAGGGTTCCTGTAAAGGGTGAATACTTAGAATAGGGTTCCTTTAAAGGGTCTATATAATGAGGGTTATTAAGGGTTACTATAAGGCTTTAGTGTAGGGCCTTAATGATTAGGTTTTGGTTTTGGGGCCCATTATACTATAATCAGCACAAGGAACCCCCAAAATAGCATTGGTAGTTATTTAGGCCCCAAACCCTACTTCCCGAACCACCCCTGAACAAACCACGGTGATAAGAGCCAGACATCGCCACCTGCCTTGGTGCAGAAACCTGAAGGCAGAGCGCTCGGGATTGGAGAGGTTTAGGCTTTGCAGTTTTCGGCCTGGGGAGGTGGCAGGGGAGACTCTGCTCTTAGCGTGTGCAGCACGCAGGTCCTGTTCCTGGCAAGAGCTGCAAGCAAACAGCCAGCATCCTCTCACAAATCACACCGAAACCCCGTTCTAACCCGAACGTTTAACCACACTAAGCCTCCATCACAAAACCCCGAACCCTCCACCATCACCCCTCGTGCCTACACAAACCATCCTACCTGCGGCCCTGTCCCCCCAATTTCGGGTTTAAGGATTTTGGGTTTGGAGTTCCAAGGCTCCGCCTGCTTGGGCGATTCGACTGCTCGCCGCTCTGCCTCTGCGAGCTGCCACAGGCTTTGGGTCTTGGGATGGAGATGAACACTAAAAACAATAGCATATAAGACGATATTACCAATACTGACAACAACAAAGTTATTGATAATAATGCCGGTCCAAAGCGTAGCGGACAGCCCTTAAGCGCCGCGAGGACAGGGATGATCATGGTTTCTGTCGTTCCTGGAACTGCACCCAAATGGGAACCGTGGTAGCAGCACTTACTATTTGTAGCGCTTTAGATGATAATTCTATTTAGAACCCAACAGTACCCCTAATAGTAGCCCATTATAGTATAGACCCTCAACCCGAGAAGAACGATGCATGATGCCCAGCCTTCCTTGCAGCGTGCCGGGCTGCAAAGATGTGGGCGAGATTCATCTCCTCAGATTCCGCTGCGAGGAACTCGAAACAGTTGCATGGCCGAGGCCTGGGCTACTATAAACGCGGTCAGCGCCTACCGTAGTGCCACCAAACTCTTGCAGCAGCTGTTACCACCATCGACACCGCCGCTACCAACACCACCACCGCGACTACCAATACTACTTCTACTGTACTACTAGTAACACGTACTACCATACAGCACTAGCTGCACCTGCTGCTGTTGCTGCTGCACCTGCTGCTGCTGCTGCTGCTGCTGCTGCTGCTGCTGCTGCTGCTGCTGCTGCTGCTGCTGCTGCTGCTGCACCTGCTGCTGCACCTGCTGCTGCACCTGCTGCTGCTGCTGCTGCACCTGCTGCTGCTGCACCTGCTGCTGCTGCTGCTGCACCTGCTGCTAGTCTCAACACTTCTTCCTATTCGACAGAAAGACAACAGCAATGACTCGTGTGCGGCCCTTGCAGCAAAACGAATCGGAGCCCCAGTGCAAACCCTTGTTGTATCACTCATTTTGACCCTCACCAGATCGTAGCTGCTACAGTCTGCACCCACAGTGCAGCCCCACATGGGTCCTTCGGCCGCGGCGAGGACACCTGGGAAGATACCGAATAAAAGGCTTCACATCATGGCTACAAGTCGAGAAGAGTACCAGGGCCATGAAACAGAACAGCACTGCACCGGGTTTGGAGGCTTCCTGGCAACTGCCCTTCGCCGCTGGGTTCGCATGGGATTTTGGAAGACGAAGGCTTCTTTTGGGTGCAGGTGGACCCAGTTAGAGCGGAGCCGGACACTAGTCTCCGAGACCTGAGTCCCGACGACAGTCTGTGGAGCCAGCCTTGAGGATTTGGGCGTTCATGGAACGGGAAGGGTTCCGTTGCTGGCGTCTCCAAAACAGGCAGAAGCGGCAACTCATTCCGCAGCCCTCCTGTCCAAGCAGTGTTTGTCTCGGGCCCAAACCTGTGGCTCTTCCTCCTCTTCTTCCTGGCATGCTTGGGCTTTCTTTGCTTCCAAGGCCCGCTGCTCAGAGTCGGCTCCTTTCTTCCCCATGGGTCACGGTTACACGCAGCACCTCTCCTACTGCGATTCCTGCTACCATCACGGGTACCACGACTACTATCTACAACAACTTCCACAAACCATTGCTCCTCGTACTGAGTTACGGCTACTGCTGCTACGAGAAGGACGACTACCCTAATGACCGCTACAACCTACGACTACCACTACCACCAAAGCCTGTGCGACCAGAACCACTACGACCGCTACGATCTCTACGACCACTACGACCGCTGCTACCACTGCTGCCACAACTATTACTACTGCTGCTCCTACTGCTGCTACTATGATGATGACGACGACGATGAATAGAGCGGGCCGGGTCGGCCGCAGGCTTCAGGCACACCAGAGGCTGGCGCAGCTTCTTCATGACCTCACTGTACAGACTGCAGGCTTTACATTCGGTTCCTATAGCCAAAAGCGAACACGGTACATGCCATAACGACTAGACCACAAGACGCCAATTCTTGATCCCCATCTCGAGTATTGAAAGCCGCCAGCCAGCCTCCAGGTAAACAACATCCAAGTGAAAAACCCAAATGCCAATACCCAAGCAGGCAACATGCAGGCAAACATGAGATCATGGTTTTCGCAAGCATGAGACCTCGATTTATGCATCTGAGTTGCCGAGTCTGCTCGTTGGTGGTTCGTATTGGTCACAGTGAAGTCTACCTGCCATGCGGCATGGCCCCCCCATGCCGGGACCCTCGACAGTCTCCACATACCCAACAGCAATCTTCATCAGCATGGAGATTGTGGAAAATTCACAATTTTCTCCAACACCCCCAATTCTCTTGGTTCTGCGGTAGTCTCTTTGCAACATCTCTGAGCCTTGGCGCTGCGCATGCGCCGCCTGAGTACAGGTTTCAAAGACGTCTATGAAGAGAATGTTCAAAGTACGACACGAAACCTCATGCACCGCAGAGCTAGCATTGATGACACACGCATTTGCTTGGCACAGCATGTGTGGTAGAATTCCATGCATCAGACCAGGCGGCTTGAGCGTTGGAAGAAAAACGTGACGTTGCCACAGCACCCAATCCAGGCAGGAGCAGAAAAGCGCTCTGAGTCGTGTCGGCAGCCATGCTGCAAGTGCTTCAGACGCACGAGTCCTTTGAGGACACGTAGAGACAAAACTACAAATCCAAGCTTAGGTTGGCGTCAGGGACGACCTCCGTCTTGGGGACATTCAGGGTCCTACCAATTGTGTGCTAATCGAACCAGTTCAACCCGGCTTGGGCCGACTCGTAATTCGAAAGGAAATCGGGCGCCAGACGCCCTGCGGAGTTCTTCGCCGTCTGCGAAGTCACACATGCAAATGGCACCTTGCTTTCGGGGTTCACTCGATCCCCAGGGTTCTCCCGTGAAGCACCCTCTGCACGCCCAGGTTCGGGATTGACTTCCTCAGTGGGAAGGGTGGGGGAGGGGGGGGTGATAACGTCCATGCAAATGCGACATGCATCCAGTGTTTCTGTTTTTGCTCCGTGCAGGGGCGGTTCTGCGGAAGCGTGGCAACTGTCAGGAGTCGTCATTGGCATTCTCTAGGCGAAGACGGATCCATACCCCTTCTCTTCGAGAGAACGGGTACGGATCCGTCTTCGCAGGGGAGAATGCTAACGAGGACTTCCGGCTCTTCTTCGCCGGAGTCGAGAAGGGCGAGGCCTCCTCCGGAACGGGGCCCTGCATCTGCGTCGGGCTCGGCTCGTCCAGCTGTGTGGCTGCGATCCCTTGCGAAGTCGCTGCTGCCATCGCTTCCTCGAGCCCCATGCTCGGCACATCTAGCGACACTGGATTCCAGGAGTCCTTTATGACGGCCGCTGCTGCTGTACAAGGCAAAATGCCGGCTCTTTCCCTGGAGCTCGAAAGAAAAACAACATGTCTCTTCTCGGCGATCGAGCATGCTTTACACTCCTGCACCTAAACCCTAAACTCAAGAGCAGTGCTAAGGATGCCGCGTTACGAACTCTGCCAGAGCATCTGCCTCGGCTGGCGGAGCTGTTAGTCAGGTCCTTACTCTTCGTCTCTGTAGTCCTCAAACCCTCATCAACCACCACAACGACAACTTTACCAGCAGAACAGTGAAGTGGCAAGTCTTCTCCCATGAATACTAGCCCAAATGCCACAAGCACCATAAGCATCAGCTGGGTTGTTTTCATGGCCCCGAGCATCTGTATGTCTCCTTCCTGCGACAGGCATTTTAATATCTAGATCATGCTGGCTGGCGAGTGTCCAAGACGTGAGGCACCTGGAAAAGACAATGCCACAACTTCAACCAGACTGGGAACGCGAGGCTTGCCGTCACAAACTGTTTCTTTCAATAACCCGGTTGCCACGGATCTGCATCCGATTGTTCGTGGATGTTTCGTTCGTGCTTTCTGAACAGCCTTGTCACCTCATCGTCGCCATGATCAGGATCGCTCCACCCGCTTTGTGAGCAAAAACGGTACAGAAAGTAATTAGCCGTGATCAAAACAGAATCATGGTCATCCAATATAATGTAGATACAAAACACTCACACTCACTGCCATCTCAGAGCTGCCGAGAGGCACTGAAGCGAGCCCCGCCGCCCGTGCGCGTGCGCTCCCCTCCAGGACCAGCGGGCTGAGGGTCTAGGGATCAGGGTTTGGGGTGTAGGGTTTAGGGTTTAGGGTTCAGGGCTTGGGGTGTAAAACTGAGGGTTTAGGGTTTTGGGTTTAGGGTTCAGGGTTTGGGGTGTAAAACTGAGGGTTTAGGGTTTTGGGTTTAGGTTGTAACATTTCATTGAGCAAGTTGGTAGCTACAGAAAACTAGGGTACCCTATTTAGGGGTCCTTATAGTAAGGATTCTACTATTTAGGGTCCTATATCAGGGTCCCCTATTTTCTGAAACCCCCATATCATGAAGTACTGTGGATGATATACACCTTGCATTACCTTAAGGACCCTAAACTATGGCAATTATGGTATAGTGCCTGTTATGGGTACTGCAGGATGTATATCATCAGAAAACTCCCAGTTACGATGCCTTCCCCACAGCGGCACACCGGGCAGGTCTGATTCGATCGCTCGATCCAGGCACGCAGGCACCTTAGAAAGCAAGCTTACTTGGAGGTTCAGGGGTAGTTATAAATGAGGTTATAAGTCCCCTAATATGGGTTATAACTATAGTTGCCCTACTTATAACTCCACTTATAACTACCCCTGAACCTCCAAGTAGGGGTCGTGCTTGGAGGTTCATGGGTAGTTTTTTGCTATAAGTAGGGTTCCTATAAGGGCTCTGTGGGGTTTAGGGTTTAAGGTTAAAGTTTTAAGGTTTAGGTAGTGTTATAAGTAGGGTTATAACCTACTTGTAGCTCGCAATTATCACTAGCCACGAACCTCCAGGTACCGCAAAGGGCTTCGCTTGCAGCCCGTGTAAGTAGGGTTGTGAAGGCACCGAGTACTCTCGGTCAACACACTTTCCCCAGTCCGTCCTTCGCGATCTGGGCCTCCCGACTTCGGATGAAAAGCATGGCCTCCTGGGCAGGACCTGACGCAGGGCTTCGGTATCTTCGGAGCAGCCTTTTCAGCGAAACACCGCCCTAAACCCTAAACTCTAAAACCCTGAAACCCTAAAACCCTAAAACCCTAAAACCCTAAAACCCTAAAACCCTAAAACCCTAAAACCCTAAAACCCTAAAACCCTGAACCCTAATACTCGCTCAAAAGGTGAGGCTTCAAAGCCTGGGAAAGGCTCGTAGCTCATGTTTGCCGAGGAGCCGCTGCCCGAATTCGAAGCCCAAATCCAACCGCCCCAATCTAAATCCCAAGGAGCAACGTCCCAAACCACCCGGTTTCAACATGCAAGAACAGCCGACGTTTTTATACCTAACTTCCCTGCCACTCTGACTCTTTCCGAAATCCTTGACCCGGGAGGTTGTTCAACCTGTCTTGACAAGAGTCCCCTTCAAACCTTTCCCTTTCGCCCTTAGCTTAGCTCCGGCAAGCCCTGAACCCAGGACCCTCTCCTTCCAGGAGGGTTGCACTACAGGGTTTAGGGTCATTGTACCCAATAGCATCCGAATATGAAGCCCCTTAAGTAAGCGCGTATTGGGGTTTTTAACCCGGCTCTAAATTCGAAAGGAAGTGGGGCGCCCGACGCCCTGCGGAGTTCTTCGCCGTCTGCGAAGTCACACAAGCAAATGGCACCTTGCTTTCGGGGTTCACTCGATCCCCAGCATTCTCCCGTGAAGCACCCTCTGCACGCGCAGGTTCGGGTTGACTTCCTCAGTGGGAGGGGTGGGAGAGTGGGGGGTGATAACGTCCATGCGAATGCGGCTTGCATCCACAGTGTTTCTGTTTTTGCTCCGTGCAGGGGCGGTTCTGCGGACGCGTCGCAAATACCGTGGTTTTCGTTCTACCAAGAACCCCGCCAGCTCCAGATTCAAAACTGTATTCCTAAAACCGATTGCCTTGACCGTGATGACGATGGTGAGGAAGATGCTGTTGATGCTGATGCTGATGATGATCATGATGTTGATGCTGCTGATTACGATGATATTGGTAAGTATGATTATGATGATAATGATGTTGATGTTGTTGCTTGTTCCTGCAGAGGATAACGCTGACAATGACAATGTTGCCCCCTGTTGCTGCCGTTTTCCTCTTACTTGTCAGATGCTCCCACCAGAAAAGTCCTCGTTTTGTGGGGTTTCCAAACAGAAGCTTTAACCATGAGAGCACAACTGACAAAAACAACGAAAAGCAAGGTATTTGCGACACTTTCGCTGGAATCAGACTAGACAAATAGCAAAAACATGGAAACGCCAAGGGGCAAAGCATCCTCTTATTCACGAGAACCACGCAAGACTCGAGATTTTCAGGCTTTGGACCAAAAAACTTTAACAAAAGACGACGCACCCTCCACGGCGGCAGAAGCAACGCCTACCTTGTTGTTGTTGTCGTTGTTGTTGTTGTTGGTGGTATTTTCGTCGTTGTCGTTGTTGGTAGAGACAAAGACTGGAGCTCCATTAAGTTTAATACACAGGAGAGACACCGGGCGGACAGCAGCGCGCGCCCCCGAACTTGTGTGGGTTTAGCAACACCAACTTCGTTTCCGAGGAAAGCGGCGGTCAAAACAACAGACGGGGTTCCAGAAGTACTGGAAAACACTCCTTTTTGAAGGTGGCTCGGGAGGTTCGACGTGGGCGGCATGGGTTGCGAGGGGTGGGTAGAACAACACACCGGCACCAGGTTTTGTCTCCAGTCGTGTAGATTACTTCAGAGACAAAGCGAGGAAGGGGCGGCAACACCCCCCGTCGCAACACAACCTACTCGTGTTTGTTACTGCCGATGTGTGTGTGTGTGTGTGGAAATCCTGTTTCTATGGATCTTGAGTTGTAAGCTAACCCTGATTATGATGGAAAGTCGATCAAGAGTGCAGGGGGCTGGCAGCCTATTCCGTGATGCCAGCCAACGAAGCTGGCGGAATAGGTGGCAGGAGCTATGGACGCATAGCTCTGTACGTGCTGATGTTTCACTCGTGCTGAGTTTTTTGCCTGTAAATGTAACCTCCATGTTCCATACAAAGTTTCAAGAATGTTTTGTTGCATCTAGTTCCAAGTTGCATCTAGATCTCATCGTCGTGATCTTTGCTCAGAGACGACAGGCTCCCATATTGTAATTGTTTAGAAAAAAGGACGACACAGGAAAGATGAAGAAACAAGGAAAGAAGACCGACAACCGGCTTGACCGGAGATCCATGTGTGTTTTTCGGCTGGTAATTCTGTCAAAGGGCCAGTCGTGATGGGCGCCGCCCCGCGAAGCATACCCGACATGAAATCAGATTGCATTCTGGCTCTACAGGCCAGACTACTTTCCAGACTCTCTTCATCCTTGAAGGCCTTTGGGTCATACCCACTTCCAGAAAGCACCCAAGCTTGGGTCATTCGGTGTCTCAGACTATTAGCCGACTTATTCCCAAGAGTTATACCCCAGTTCCGAATTCAATTATCCGAGGCATACCCAAGCATACCCAATCGGAGTCCATTGTGATTGATCAGATCCGTGATTGTTCTTTCCGTTTCATTCGGTTCCATCTTCAGGTCAAGTTACGACGACGAAAAACAGGACGACAAAAAGCATTGCCTCAAAGAGACGTCGGTGCGATGGAAAGCAGATGAAGAGTGCAGGGGGCTGAAATTGTCGTTCGCACTTAATACGTGATGTAGTTCGTTGTGTTCATCTTCAGTCGATATCCAAGTATCCCGTAGCTCGTTTCGCCACCCGGGGGATACCCAGCATCCGTGCTTGTTCGTTTCGTTTCATTCTGTTCCATCTTGTATCAAGTTACGACGACAGAAAGCAGGACGACAAAAGACGTGACCGATTCAGGACTGGCGTCGGTAGACTCTAATTTGTCTTGTTGTTCTGTTGACAACCGGGTTCAACCCAGGTCGTGTGTGTGGAAATCCTGTTTCTCAGGATCTAATGATGGAAAGTCGATCAAGAGTGCAGGGGGCTGGCAGCCTATTCCGTGATGCCAGCCAACGAAGCTAGCGGAATAGGTGGCAGGAGCTATGGACGCATAGCTCTGTACCTGCCGATGTTTCACTAGTGCTGAGTTCTTTACATATATAAATGTGGCCTCCAGGTTCCATACAAAGTTTCAAGAATGTTTTGTTGCATCTGGTTCCAAGTTGCATCTAGATCTCATCGTCGTGATCTTTGCTCAGAGACTATAGGCTCCCATTTTGGAAATGTTTAGCAAAATATTTTGATATATGAATGTGGCCTTCAGGTCCCATACAAAGTTTCAAGAATGTTGTGTTGCATCTAGTTCCAAGTTGCATCTAGATCTCATCGTCGTGATCTTTGCTCAGAGACTACAGGCTCCCATATTGGAAATGTTTAGCAAGGACGACAGAGGAAAGATGAAGAAACAAGATGACGACTTCCAAAGAAGACCGACAACCGGCTTGACCGGAGATCCATGTGTGTGCGTGCGCGTGCTTGTGAGTGTGTGTGTGTGTGTGTGTCTGCGTGTGTGTGCTCATGTGTGTACTTGTGTGTGTTTGTGGATGATTACAAGAGTGATGGCGGTGGCGACGATGATGATGATGAACACTGCGTGGACGCCCAGGAGTGGCGACTTGGACAGCCTCTTTGCATCCTATGCCAAGGAGATCAGCAGCAACAACCACAAGTCCAGGCAGGTGTCAAGTGTCTGGGTATCTTGTGAAATCTTGTAACCTCTTCCACGCTGCGGTGGATTTAGCAAGCCTGTGAGTGGAGTCCGTGGGCATGGATCGGAAGGTGAGATGCCTCTCACATCTGAGCCGCGTCGTGTTTGTTGGGGGCTTGTAGTCTGGAGCCAAGCTGGTCAAAATAATGAGCAAAGCAGGTTCAATTCAACTGGGCAAAGGGCGTTGAAATCAGGCTTCAGACGTCTCACAGACGAACGCGGGCTTCTAACATTTGATGGACTCTCAAGTTTTCTATCCGAGCCTACTTGCTCAGTCATGTGCGCGTTCGTCTTTAAGAGAGGTGCTGACCATGATGATGGCGGCCAGCAAGAAAATGACTGCCATCGGAATTTCTCGATGCAGCTGCTTGTGGCTTCTCTCCAGTTTCTGTCCTTTTTGCGCATGCTGCTTCTGCTGCAGTTACTGCTAGTACGACGCTCCCGCCGCGATCACAGCCACTACGACAGCCATTACCTTTCTCAGTTCACGAGAGCCGGCGCAAAGCAACAACCAGTGCATGTATTCCGTGGCCACTCGGCTTCTGCAGACTGACAAGGCGTGGAGGAGTTGGCTGTCGTCCTCGCGGTTCAAGAGCATGCGCAGGTGCTCATTGGTGGCTCTCGAAGGGCCTGCCGCCGCCACGCGTCGCACCGTCGCAAGGAAGTGAGGAAGGCTTGTTGTGGGAACCGACGCAGCTCATCTTGCCACCGACGGGCCAGTGGCATTGCAGAATTCCAGATTTTATAGCTCTACTTACCCGTCCCGCAGGCACGGCCTTGCCACCGGCTTTTTGCTGCCTTATGGGATGTTTTGAGATTTTGGGAAGTTTGCTCTGTCGTGCCACATAAACATTATCACGTGCGTCACGCTCGGACACGCCAAATCGCGCCCCCCCTGCGCACCCACCAGCTGGTCGGGGGCAGAGGATACCGCATTGCATTTGCTCTGCCAACAGTCCGGGATTATGCGCTCCGCACGTTCATGTCCAACAGGGTTTCCCTGCTGTGTTGTGCAATCATTGCCATCGCTTCGCAGCTGTGTGAGCGGCGAGGCTGGGGTCCCGATCCGGCACGGAGCCGGCCGGCATAGCTGCGTGGCTCTGGGTTCTGCGAGTTGTGGTGGGCCCAGGTTCATGACAGATAAATGAGCGCCCCAGCCAAGAAGCCGGGCTCAAGAATTTCCGATGAAGCACACCTCGACCGTGCCTCGGATGCCTTCTGCCAGGGCTGCCCCGCTGCCCCGCCAGCAGGTCTCTCGGCAAGCCATGATTCTGCATGCAGCCCGCCGTCGTGCCTGCCACTGGCGAGGATGACGGTCATGGTCGTGCTCACGACATTCCCGCTGATGCCCGCCTCGTATGCCAAGCCACTGTCGCCGACCTTCAATGCCAGCTTGCGGAAGGCGAGGCCATTTTCGCGTTCCTTGATGATGTTTACTTTGTCACGGCACCCCGGAGCGCATCTGTGCGCTTTCTGATGCCCTCGCTGCCGCCTTGTGGTATCGTTCGCGGATCCGCCTGCCGACCCTTGCATTTTGCGAGGGTGGTTGCGTAGTGCCCACGAGACCCTGACGAGACCGAGACGTGCATCTGGCACTCTGCTGGCGAAGAGGTCTCGGGCAACCCGCACATTGCCGACCCCAGTTAGGGAGACGGAGCAGAACCGGTGTGGGTCGAAAGGGTCGTTCCCACCACAGTGCCAAGGGCTGAAGATGGCTGAAGGCCGCGAGAATCCTGCACCGCGCCGTTCCAACTTCGTGCGCGCATTTTCCACTCCCGCCTCCATCGAGTACGCGGCGGCGCATGATGCAGCAACCGTTTGGCGGAACTCCATTTTGCCTCCTCCGACCGGCTGGGCTTTGCAAGGCTGAGGTTCTGGTGTAGGGTCGTTGGGTTTCACGGCTGTAAGGTCGCCGTTTCCCACCTACCACCATAATCACCAAATACAGCCAAATTCAATACTATCATCATCATCACCTAGCATTACCATCGTGGATGCATCCTTGGCTGTTGCACTAACACTGCCCCCGCGTGTTGGTGATTGGGGTTTCGGGCGCTATTGGCCGGACATCTGAGAGGGAGAAAAAAGTCCGTTAACGACCATGTGTCATGGTCGGAGCGTGAAACATGCTTACTTTCCAATTCATTCATACTAACAAGGTTCAAGGAGCAATAAGCTGAGGACATCTGAGATGGTTTGTGTATTTCCAATTTTGTGACAATATGGGTACGTTTCAACCAGGCGGGCGATCATTTTCCGGCCTGTCGGATTCAGGGTTTGGTGAGGCCATTAAACTTCCGCGGCGAAACCTTGAAAGACCCGTGGCCCTTTCCCAAAGCTGTCCCGCGGCGGGCCGCAACAGCTCGTCGTGTTGGGTTCGGAGGTGGGCGGGCGCTGGAACGACCAGGCGCGCACTTTCGTCAGGGACCTGGTCAGGCTGAAGGCTCACCGAGCCTCGCATGCCCTCCGCGCCCCGGCGTCTGCCGGTTGGGCGAAGCGCTGGTGGGGCATGCTTTCCGTTGTGGTACAGCACACCTTTCGTTGGGCAGCTCAAAAAAGTCCGATGGAAAAACTTGCGAACCTTTCAACGTTACGCGGATTTGATGGGAATGGCGTCGCTTTAATTAACAAAACTGCAATGACTCGGAGCACTCTGCAAGACAGGACATTATTGCAGCTGGAGACGTACACTATGAGGAAGATCACATGAAGGATTGTACAGGCACCATGGATCGCAGGCTTAGGCCCAATAATTTCCAGGCTGACGAAACCCAGCAATCGCACACATCATGTCGCCAAGGTTGATGCTGTGCCACGTGAGCTAGTCGCACATTGGTATGTGCGTGTCGTCTGACCGGAAAAGGTGTCCATGTTCCTTGTGCAGGGCCATGCAACTCTGTTTTGAGGCATGCACAACTAACACTCCCGGCCACAATTCGAGCAGAGGCGGAAGCTTTGGGTGGAAAGCGGCGGCCTGCGCTCACGCCGCGCGCGGGCTCAAGTGACAATCGACCGCCACTTCGTCAATTTCGGCCGTCGGGAAGCGGTCGGGGCGATCGGGTATGGCCGGCTCCGATGCGCCCAGAACTTTCCGCTTCATGTCGATCGACTCTAATCGGTTGCGGCAATGCCGGAGACGAACACCCCAGCTGCACCGTCTCCCCCTGATGACCAACAATTTGTAACGAGGGGTAGAGATGCTGCGCGTGACTAAATTGTGGGTAGGTGTATCAGAAGTTTGTGCGCAGCGATCCGGCGTTCGATCGTTGCTGCCTCGCTAAATTGCTTCGGATTTTGCAAGCGTATATTATAAACATTTGCAGCCCGATTGAGTCGCCCCCATTGCCCCGTGGAGAAAACAAGAACCAAATGCAAATTCATGTGATGAAATCACACCTGGACTTAGTTCAATTTGGTTCTCATTGTATTCAATTCGCCTGAAGAGGGGCGGGCTCTTCCCGTGGTTGATGAGCAAATTTTGCTGGCTTTGGCAGCAGAGTCCCAACGCGCTACCCCGCAACACGCTCGTTCACCTACCCTGGGCATGGCGACTCGCTGCACTGCCCGACGGACACATGCAGCCTCTCGGCGTCTTCCGGTTCTGAAGGTGGCGAGGGGCCTGCTGCCCGCCAGGTGCACGGAAAGTCTGACATCCCGCAAGGCCAGCAGCTGCAGGCGGCTGTGGCTAGTCTGGATTTTTTTTTCGGTCGGGGACGTTCTCTTGCAGCCTTGCCATGTGTTCCGCAGTCCGCCCGACTTTTGCAAACTCCAGCTGCGCCGTGCACTCCGCTGGGTGCTCCGCGTCAGTCGCGACGCTACTGGCCCTAGCCCCAAACCAACCGCACTCACTTCACCTGCTGTGGAGCGCCCGTGGAAGCTGTGGCTCGTCCTACCGCGCATGTTATTGTCTCGGCCTGCTGGTACCGATCGGGTCCCCAAGCCCGTCGTCCTTGCCAGGTTCACTGCTTGTTTTCCAGGGCGAGTGGAAGCCTCTGCTCTGGGCTGCGCTCGCTGAAGCACGGGCATCGACTCGAGCCGCACCGGGCTCACACACTGCCAATGACTTCGGCTGGAGCGAGCAACCCGGTTGGCGCATGCGGGTGAGCTGTCCACCGCCCGTTAGGCCCTCCCCGCACCAACTGAGGCCACACTGAGGGAACCCACCGACGCTTTATGCCGCGGAGCCTTTGCCGCCCGCTCCCGCAAGACTTTCGTGAAGCCGCTGAAAATGCCCGCGTTGCCCTCCACCGTTTTGCGCTGCTCGCGAATCTTCGGCGAGCGCGCCGGGGTGCTGCACCAGGATGCACCAGGCCCCTTGCTACACCTCGACAGGTCCTCGGTTGGTCTTGGATGAGGAAGAGGCATCGCAGATCTTCGGTGAAGTTGCCTCCGTGTTTGCACGCGCGCAAGTGCCACAGTCGGCAATCGCAGGCTTCGCCCTGCTGGGGCGCCTCCTCGCCATCAGCAAGCCTAGCGGAGGGACGCGAGGGTTGTCGTGGGTGACGCGCCACGACGACTCGTAGCCAGGACCATTGCGCAGCATTTTGCGGCACAATTCGAGGATTTGTGCAGTAAGCCACACCAGCATACACCAGCATGCCCTGTCCACGCGGGCCTGCGCTGAGGCGCTGGTCCACACCTTGCAAGCCCGGCCCCAGACCGATCCAACCCTCACCGTCGAAGCTGCGGCCGCCTACGACGCCGTCAGTCGGGAGGCCATGTTTGCTGCACTGCGCGATGCGCCGTCACTTCAGGCGGTCCTCCTTTTGCATGTATCTGGTAAGAAAGGGAGCCCCGCTATGTGTGGGTTGCGGGCGATCGCTCCCGAGGCTGGAGAACAAGGCGATGTGGGAATGCGCGCGCATCCAGCAAGCGCTGACCTCGGAGGCAGCGCCGTTGAGCCAGTTTGGGTTGGTGACGGGTCCCTCCCCACCGGTAACCAGGGCCTCACCGTGCTGGGATCCCCCTTCATCGAGCACGAGCGCCTCTGCAGCGCATTCCTCACCTCGATGACTTGCAAGCTGCGTGGCTGCTCCTCCCATCTTGCGCCGCGCCCCGCGCCAATTACCTGCTGCGCATCCTGCCCCCGCACCCGCACCTGACAGAAGGCTACGCGGCCAACCATGACACGGCCGTTGCGCAGTGCCTCGCCAGCCTGCTCGAGCTGTGAGCTGGATGCCCCTCTCCGGGCCGCCCAACTGAACTGCGCCGGCCTGCTGCCACCTGGTGTGCCCGCCCTCGCCCCCGACTCCTCTATCTGGGTCAGCAATCCCGCGTTGCCCGTGGCGGAGCGCCCTCGGCGGGAGTTCATTGTTCACTGAGGCTCACTTGCACACGGTGCTTTCCCGCCAGGCAAGCCTGTTGGACACCCTTCCTGCCCTGCACAACTCCCAGGTCGCTTGGCTCCTGCTTTCCTACTGCGCTGCCCCACGGGCGCAGTATGCAATTCGCAATTTGCCGCTGCGCAGTTCTGCAGTGCTGCGCTGTATTTCGGCGCTTCTTCTTTGCCGACGCTGCCTCCGACCTGCCGCCACCAGCCCAAACACGAGCACAGCTGGCTCTGCGGATTTCTGCGGCATCGCGGACTTGGGCTGCGCAACGCTACCAGACATGCACCTGCTGCGTATTGGGTTTTCTGGGCCGATGCCCCGTGCGCCATTCGCCGACGAGATGCCCCCCTTGCCCGCAACATCGTTGGCTCCCTGACCTCTGACCGCCGGCGCTGCCTGAAGCCCTTGGCTCCTTGCGCGTTGCCCGCAACTTTTTGGCAGCCATCGGTTTCGACTCCCCTAGTTGGGAAGACTTGCTACGGCTGAGGCCCCGTCCCAGCCCCTCGACCTCGCCTTTTTGGCGGCAGCGCCCCGCATCCAAGCAGTTGACGATTTCTGCCACCGTGCTTTCGTGAGGGAGACTGATGCTGCTTCGGCCGCCTTGCTGCACTCGCAAGCTGGGCCGCACCCCGCCCAGCCAGAGTTTATTACCCTTGCTTCCCCACTCTTCCGAGCAATACTCCTGCGCAGACTCCGCTTGCCGCCGCCGCTCGCTGCCGCGAGATGCCGGTGCCGTGCACTCCGCGACCATTGTGGAGACCGCCTCGCGGCCTGCCCGCGCTCAGGCCTGCTAACGGCGAGGAGTGACCCCGTCGAGCGAGCGGCCGCACGGATCTGCCGCCAGGCTGGTGCAACGGTTGCCCTCAATGTATTTGTGCGGGACCTCAATGTCAACCCCGTCCGCCAAGATGACCGGCGCATTGAAGTGATTGCCAACGGCCTGCCGCTTTGGGGAGGGGCCTAGCTGGTGTCCCCGCCCACCGCCGTCGGGCAGGGGGTCGCGCTACTGGCGCCGCGCTGCTCGCCGCACGACGAGCCAAAGAGCGCACCTACTTTGAGCTGTGCATGTCTAGCCGCTGCAAACTCACCGTCCTTGCTGTTGAACTGGGCGGCCCCTGGAGTGCTGAGGCCGCCACCTTCGTCAGACAGCTTGCACGGTGCAAGGCACACTCCGATCCGCCACCCTCGAGAGCTGTGGCCGTCTGCGCTTTGTCCTTCGCCGCAGCGCGCTTCTTCGCAGCAAGCCTCCTGTCTCGCCGGAACCGCGAATGTCGATGGAGAGCTGCCCCCTCCTCTCGCTAGCCTTCCCGTGTGAGCGGTGCACGCTGCGCCTGACGGCCTGCCTGTAGTCTGTGGCCTATCTGCCCTTAGGCCTGCACCGGGACTGCGTCGCACATCGGATGGTGAAAAAGGTGCGTGGGAAAAGCAAGGCACAAAAACGCCACATGTAGCCTTGTGCCAAGGGCCCAGGATATAGCAATTACATATAGTACAACCAAAAACAGAAAAACAAATGTATTCGTTGTTTTTGTTGCTTACACGAAGCACACGTGTACTTTTTGGGTTTTGGTTTCCATGTCATTCATTTCTTCCCACAATAAGATGGTAAAAGTGACAATGCTGTTGTTTTTCGGTGTTTCAGCTAAAGGAGGCCGTGCTCAGGTGGTGCTTGCATTTCCTGTCTTGGCATTGGATTGTCCGATTCAAACTGACAAAATCCCCCCCGAAGAACCAACAAAAACCAAAGCCAAAAGAATCGTGCACCGGGACCGTGGAAGCCAGACGAAAAGGTGCGCGAAAAAACCCAGAAAGATGGACAAAAGGTTTTTTTGGTGAAAATGCTCTACATGTTCACTGCGTCTGCTACAGTTTGATCTCAATCGTAGCCGGGGGTGCTTCTGGAGGATTGGTGGGCTTGTGCTTGCAGATTCTGCGGGATCTGAATTTCGGAGGGTTTGTAATCCCCCCGGAGCCGGAGCTTCCCGAAATCCCCCCTTCGAGCCTTCAGCTACCCGCCTGGACTTCTTGGGGTCATTTGCACTTGCCTTGTGTGGCCTCTTCGTGGGCTTGGCTTGAGGGCTTTTTCTGGATTTGGCATTCCTCCTCCGACTGCTGGCCCTTCGATATATTCGCAGGTCGGCCCGGCTCCTGCCGACTGAATGGTTTCGCATTCTTGAATGAGTGTGAGCCTCTCCCGGCTGAGGTTGTTGCCTTGCGTCAGGAGCTCCCCGCCGTGAGGCTGCTGTTGGAAGGGCTTGAAGCCCGTCTGGCTGACTTGGAAATTGAAGCTGAGTTTGAGGCTGTTCCCTGGCCCGGGTCGGGCGCCTATTAGCACTGCGGCCCAACATTGAGGTCTGGAATGCACACGGAACTCTGGGCCCGTCCGACATGGGAAGAGTTGCATGGAAGTTTGAGGGTGTGGAAGACCTGCTCGGGGCATGCCGGCCAGGTTGCCCCCGAACCTTCCTTTTGCCGAAACTGTCTTTCGCAGTGCCGACGCACTCTTTGCCTGTGCAGCCCGAGCACTTAACTTTTGCGGGAGCACCTCCGTTCGATCCGTCCCCTTTTCTCGAACGCGGCCAACCGGAGAGCGTATCAGGACCCACTGTCACTGAGCCACGCGCGGCCGCTGAAATTGGAAGTTTTTCTACAGCTGCTGGAGCCGCTTATCGGAGCAAGGAGTTCCCTGGAGGCCGGCCGGGTTTGACTGCCGACCAGTTCGTGAAGGTCCAGAACGACAATGACCTCCTGAGCTTCACTTTGGGGCTTGTCGCTGAAGCCTCCGAGCTGGGATTGCTGCATCTCGTTGAAAATCCGCGAAGCTCCTGGCTGTGGAAGCAAGCAGCTTGGCGAGGCCTCGAGGCTCACCCGAGCCGTGGGACTTCTTCTGCGACATGTGCGTATTTGGGACTCCATGGCGTAAGGCGACGCGCGTCAGAACCAACGGAAATCTGGCTGGAAAGCAATTCTTGTGTGGCTATGAAGCTCGGCATCACATGCTACGGGGCCGGGACCAGGCCACTGGGATCGAGTGGACACGGCTGTCCGAGAGCTACCCGCGGCGCTTTTGCGCCCTCGTCGCTCATGCTCATGCTATCGAGGACACTGGCTTTCTGGGCCAATCTAGGCTTCTGGACATCGTAAAGTGGCTTCGGAGAAGCAAGCAACCCGGGGCCAGGCCCCGACGGCCCAGATCGAGCAGGCCGCCACTCAGTCTGAGGGACATCCAACAAGTTGAGCCAGGCACTCCGAGGTTGAGAAAGAGGGTCTGGGAGGAGTTCAAGGGCTGGCTTACCCATGGAGCTGGCGAGGGGGCGTGGGGATCTGTCTGCCCTTCCAGAGCTGCTAGCGCAGATGCTCATCGTCTAATACCGGCCACGCGCAGCCTTATGCGGCCAGCATGGGAACAGATAACACGCGGGGAAGGGTTGAGCCTACTACACACCGCACACCGATGCCGGAGCCTATTTTGTTAGCAATGTGCGCGACAGCCCTGGCTTGGCATTAGGCCTTTTGGGCCGTGGCGACGCTTTGCTTCTACGGTTCCCTCAGGATTGGGGAAGTTCTTCGGGCCGAGCGCAGAGATTTCCTCACGCCTGCTGATTTGCTCTGCGAAGGCAATCGCTTCTTTCTGTGTATCCGGGAACCCAAGACGAGAGGGCGAGGCGCCTGGGTTCAACACAGTGCGGTGGTGTTTCAAGGCAACTTCCGGAATTTCTTCCTCAAGGTTTGGGCCAAGATACATGCAACGGACAAGCTTTTCCCGGGCAGCCCTTGGATGTACCGACAAAGATGGGACAAGCAAGCTATTAGCTGCCCTTCAGGTACCGATCCGTGTAACTCCAGGCTGCCTTCGGGGAGGAGGTGCCGTCGCGGCATATCGCTGGGGAGATGCAGTTTCTGAAATTCAGTGGCGAATGTGGCTGCAGCCTCTCGGCACATTGGCTTCTGCCTTACAGGAAGTTTCGGCGATGTCGGCTATTCCTGAATTATCCAAGCGAGCTCGAGAAGGCATATCTTCTGCAGCTGCTTTCTTCCCCTTCCTGCTCCTTTCGAGACCAGCGCACATCGTGCCTCGCCCATATGGTTTACTGCAAGCTGTGGCCGGCTGAGGTGGTGGTGTGGCTTGCTGCTGTGCTTTCTGAAATGTGACAGCGGCCCGCAGCAACCACCAGTTCACGCCGCTGGAAAAAGCAAGTGAAGCGAAGCAACCGAGTTGTTAACATGTTCTGTTTTGGATCTTCTTTTTGTTGTGTGTGTTCTTTGGGTTCATTGGTTTGGATATCCCCTACTTTTTAGATCTTTTGGTTTTTCGTTGGATTGGTTGAATTTGTTGTGGTTTCCATACATTTCACTTGATTGTTTGGGATGGCATAAACCCACGCATAGCGGGCGGGCAGACGACTGCACCCAAAATCCGTCCGGATAACTGCACGGCCGCCTCCACGTTGGATACCAGACACAGCACCGGGGGTACTACTCGCAAGGGGCTTGTGGAGAACATGGGAAAACTATGTAAGAGGCTTCTGCATGATCACAAAAGCTCGTGCAGCGTGAGCCGCAGGTGGCACATACGCATCAACAGATGTGTTGCAAGATCACTGATATATGCAAGGTCACTGTGCCAGATGGATAAAACCACGGCCAAGCTGGCAGGGATCCGTTGGCCAAGCCATTTGCGTCCGTATCCAGCCTCAAAAAGCGTCGTCCATCAGCTTTCATGTCCATAACAGGTTGTGGACAAACAAATGTCCGACCTTGAAGACATATGAGTCATATGATTGAGGCACAGTGGAGCTCAGCATGAATGTCTGTAGGCCACCGCTTGTAGTAACGAGCGGGTTTTAGGTCTCGAAACAGTTCACGTGTGTTTGCAAATCCACCGGCGCCTGCGGCGCGAAAAAGGGTTGCCAGCATTGTGAGACCCGTTCTGCTGTTACGTTGTCGAGGAATCGAGCCCATTAATGGGTAGCTCAAGCTCTGCTACGCTCGCAGCCAGGGTCCTCCTCCCTTTTTGGATCTTCTTGGTGTTTTTGGTGCTTGGGAATTCGGTACGACTCTGTACAGCCGGATGACCATTGACGACGTCATGTGCGGGCTACGGCGAAAACATGTTTTGAAGTGAGATCGGGTCCGTAAATGTTCGTAGCGATGTGTCCGAGTGCAGCTGTCTCTTCGTGCTGAGCATTTCTGTGCTGGCGGCGCGAACCAACAATTCAGATTGTGGCATCCTCTGGCTTGGTGCATCCAAAAACGACATTTTGTTTAGGTAGTTTGATGGTTCGAGTTGCGGTGCATTCAATGGTTTCGTCCACAAAAGCTGTGGCAAGACGCAATGGTCATGTGCTTTTCTACCCTATTCGCACCCATTCCTTGCAATCAAACTTCATTTTGAGATGGCATGCCAGCGAAACAGTTCGTCGCTTGAGTCTCATGACTGCGAGGCCGCGGGCCTTGGGTAGACAACACCTTCTGTTTGACGACCATTTCACTAGCATTACTGTGCAGCTTGGCCCAATCACTCCTCAAGGAAGCTGTGACCTTGGATTGTTTCGTTTGTGCGGTTCTGGTTTGTTTCTCCAGCCGTTGTTCGAACAGGCTACGTTAGGAGTTGAATTGTAGCCGGGCTGCAGCATGAAAGCATGTGCGCCTGTGCTACTTCCGGAAAGATCGTGCCGCGCAAACTCTCCCACCAAGGCGGCTGCGCCGCAGTGCGAAAGACGTCTCACACCAACCCCATTGATTTAGTTCCATTCCTTCCAGCTGAGGCTCGTGTGCTCCATGGGCAATCGTCGGTCAACTTTCTTTCGCCGACATCCTTCGTCACCCTTCCGCTATACTGTGTGGCTGCTCAAGCTTGGCATCACCATCGGAGGCAGGCAGACTTTGCCGGCTCGTCCACATGGTCGTGTGTCATCGGTGCAGGCGGTCGTGCAGGTCCCGGGCGAGTATAAGAGATGGTGTGTTAGCAGCCTTGCAGGCCAGGCATGTCAGTGTATTAGTACACATCGCGTGACAACCTGATCTTGCATGCTTGCCATATTTGCCCCGAAACGTACAGGACACTACCTATGAACATATTACCATGCAGGCCGATGACAACGATGACGAGTCGCTGCCCTGGTGTTTGCTTTGCTTGTTCGCCCTGCTGTCTCGCAGTACGGCTCCACATTTACCAGCGAAGGGGTTACCAGTTTGCAGAACGAGGTCTTCTTCAAGAAACACAAGGGGCTCAAAAAACAACAAGGGCAAGCAGAAGGCTGCCAGGCCTCAGCATGGCAAGTATTGTGAGCTCAGGCTACCACAGCTTCGGTATTCAAATCTTCGCTTCTGGTGTGATATCCCGGAAAGCTTGCAGGAGAGCTGCAGAGGACCAGGACATCCACAACACTGATGGTCTGCTGATGCTCGCGACTGCGATTTTGCAGAGGCGTGACAGGTGCGATATTTGCAGCAAGAAAACTTTGAATTCGCTTTTCGGTTGAGGAGAGAATCTGGATGTGTTTACGCTCAATGAAAGACCCAGTCCCTCACTGCGGCGGCTTTCGTGAAGCATGAGCATGTCAAGCATTTAGAGAATCACTGTCCCTGCTGCCGCCAGGGTAATGATGTTTCGAGATTTCGAGCTGTTGTGCATGAGCAATGATCTGGAAGCTGAAGATGTGCTCTCCAAGTGTGAGTTCCTCGTGCGAGAGGACGGAATGTGCTGCAGTCTGCTTTGCCGAACTGCCTGCACGGGTGGGGTGGCTTCGAGCCCGACAGCCGGGCCACACAAATGAAACGTCCATGAACTTGTTACGTCTGGCTACAAGACACGCAGACACATGTGGAGGCTAAGTCAGTTCTGGGGTTCTCGAATCAGTTTGGAGTGACAAGTTTCGGCGGTGCTGTCAAGAGGATTTGACCATTTGCCCGACTCGTGACAGGACTCTGGCATCGTCGACACCGTTGAAGTGCAAAGCTTTGATGACGTGCTGGTGTTTTGCTTGGTAGAGAAATTCGGTAGCGATGGCGGCAGCAGCAGCAGCATGTTGCTTTCCCAACTGGGCGAATATGCCTCTGAGCTGTTACCCAAGCGTGAGCGAGAAACGCAAGGCATTGGGCGCATGCTGGCCCTTCATGCGGACAAGTTTTGTGTTTCGGGTGATAGAGTAACCATCCGCCAGCGACCAACCTGGCCAGAGCCATCGTTCGAAGACGCAGTCCCCACATCATTGTCGAAACTGTCAGCTGGTGTCGAACGAGAAGGAAGTGCAGACTCATCAACGGTCACGGCCGACACTTTTGCTGGCCGTTTGAGAAAGTCCGTGCCCGACATCACAGAAGCTCTGTTGAAGCAACCGGTGCTGTTCAGAGGCAGCTTGGGAAAGACGTCCGCAGAGTCCGACACCAAGAAGCTGGCTAGTGCTTTTGAGAAATGCATTGAGCAGTATGGATTTCTGATGCTTGGAAGCCGTTGCACACCCATTTCTTAAGTTCCCGTGTTCCGTGAGTCGCTGTTGTCCTGAATAATTCTAAGGAGTTGCCGGCAGAAGCATGCTAAGAGTATCAGTCTCAACATTTAGGAGACCGGAGCTGCTGGTTGCGGAGATTGACTCTGCTTGTGCTCTCCGAGACATCTCAGAAGAAGCTCGTCGGCAGTCTCAGTGTTGGGACAATCAGCAAACGCATCTGCCGAACATTCATTCATGGGTCGCACGCAATATGTCACAGAAGCTTGTGGAAGTCGTAGGCAATGCCTGCAGGAAGAGCTACTAAAGGATCCGTACGTTGGCGACATCCTGGCAGGCTTTGCGACTCGACTTCTCCTTGTCGCATCTTATGTTCGGGCGTCCCTCGTGAGCCAGCCGATTCTCACGATCCACGATCTGGAGATGCACATTCTGTCACACCTCATGTTCAAGAGCAACAGCCGCTTTGAAGATGCGTGTATGGGGAAGCTGCAGTTCCACCCGCTGGTGAAGCATCATTTCGGCTTGAACGAATTGCCCAGCATCCCGAAGAGCTTCCCAGCAATTAGCGGGAGGGAGATACTGGAGCATTTTTTCTCCGAAGATGTGCTGTCAACAACACTTGGCAAAGGACCACGGCTGTCCGGCGCGAGGACGAGATCTGCATTTGCGGCTTTATCCAAGATTGCCGAAGCTTATCACTTCGATGACTTCCGCGAACTAGGTTTGCACCGGCTCTGTTTGACGTTTCGACTTAGAAACGTGGGGTGGGCTCATGCTCAGGCAACTACGTGTCAACTGCCTTGCTAAACTACATGCGTTGCCAAACCCTGAGGCATTGCCGTGCAAGATGGCGCTTTCCTGGGGCAGATCATCCCCTCCATGGTCCACTTCAAGATTGAGCTGGACCGCGTTATGCGGGCAGGTGATGGGCACGTGCAACAAGACTGAGTGTGCGTGTGGAACATGAGAGACGTGACACAGTCATATACTTTCTCGTAGAGAGACCGAAAGAGCTATCAGAGTCTCCGAAAGAACTATCGGGTCGGTTTTCGGGTGCAAGATGCAGACCGACCCACCTCCGAATAAAACTAGACCACGAGCTTCAAACAACATGCAATGCCCACAGCAGATTTTGAGCATGATGATGCTGATAATGATAGATCTAAGCGCTTACTATGGAAATACCAGGGCACCCTTTTAGGTGCCAGCGCGCTGCCTGCGGCATTTTGATGGTAAGCGGATTCAGGCTTTCGCTTGAGCCCTGACCGCGCTCTGTTCGAGCCCTACGCTTTGCGGCCTCGACTACCCCCCGGCTTACTTCGCCCGCCTTTGTTAAGTGCTTCCCCAAGGTGATGTTTCCCGCGGCGAAGCTTGACGTGGACAGGTATGGTGTTCCGCAGTACTCTGGAGAGGAACCCGCTTGGGACCTGTACTACGGCAGAAAAGGCCGCTTCCCCAGTACACTGGCGTGCTGGGCTGAGTGGCGCAGCCTACGAAGCGGTGAGGAAGCTGACCCACGGCGAGCTGATGACTATGGACAGCCACGGAAAGCCAGTGGATAAGGGGATGAAGCTCCTCTTGGCGACCTTGAAGGACAACGAGCTGTTCATCACGGCGTTCTACAGCCCTGCGGCTCGGCGCCTCCCTACCGAGAGCATGCAGCAGTACATTGTTCGGAGCAAGACTGTAAGCGGCTGGAAGACGCGTTTGCTGGAGCGCAGGTTCCCGGCAACCTTCAGGCAATGATGCTCTTGGCTTTCGGAGCAGCTCAACGTTTTGTCGTCGGTGGGGAACGAGTATGGCCGTGGTGTTCGTGGAGGCCTCTGAGGACCTAGGTTTTCGCGATCTTCGGCGGCACGGCTCTCGAGATTCTCCCGGGCATGTTCAACAACCGGTTTGAGATCGGCATCGACGAGCCGGAGGTCATGATGGTGCTAAAGGGCCACGACCTTTGTGAGCATGCTCATTCTGTGCAAGGAGCCAGAGTGTGGCGAGGCCAAGCTGCTGGAGGATGCCAAGGACAAGGAGATACCAGCTTCCATCTCCCGCGGCAACCTTCAACGTGAAGCTGGTCGATGACTCGCGCTCGCGAGTCGGCGCCTCCTCTCGTGTGGCCGTTGTTGCCTGGACCTACACCTGTGGCGAGGCTCGTAAGAAGCCACCCGGCAACACTACAGGGAGCATGGGTCTATGAAGTTTGCATCGCTGCTGATGCTGAGCTGCCGCCGTTTCCGTTGCTGGACCCGAGCGACCAGGACATCCTCGAGCCGCCTCCTGCCGACCATGACCTCGATAGCGAGTCACCCTTTGCTGGAAGGAGCTTCGAGGATGCTGCCTCGTCTGCAGAGTCGGCCGTTTGGTGTTCTCAGGTCATGTCGTTTGCCCTTGCCAACCAACCAATGCGCCCTGAGGTGTACCGCTTCGCATGCACTGGTATGGTCGCTTGAAGCAGTGTCGGGCCGCAGTTGTTCGGATGAAAGGAGGTGGTGCTGCAAATGAAGGCAAGCGTGTCTTGAGACGCGGAGACATCATCACGTCACTGCAGGTGAGAGTTCCCGTTGCCATGGACCCCAACAGGATTGACATTGTCCTAGAGCAGGACTGCGACGTGATTATGACAACAGACGACGATGATGGGACGGGCCCGAGACCTTCGAGAGCTATGCCACCACCGACGATCGGCGAAAACGATTATGAGTTTTAATGATGACTCGCCTTCGTTTGCGTACTGGATGGATACTTCTCAGATGCTGGCGGACGTCTTGACGAAGTTGGGGTGCGAAAGGGACCTTCTCCTACGGGCATTCTGCGACGGAGAGTGGCAGTTGCAACCTCGTCTGAGGCGAGGGACCGCAAACTAGCGATCCAAGCCGGACGACATGCTCGCAAGGGCAAGGCTTTTGCAAAAGCGCCCAGCGAGCCGAGGAAGGGTGTGAAAGAACATCCGGATGTGCAGTAGCAGTAAGACGGCATGTGTGCAGAACTCTTGCTGACCGACGGCTGCGGCTCACCAGGCCGCCCTTTTGGGTGCAAGAAAACAGCTATTGGACAATCTTTAAGCGATTTAGTACTTATGATAAGTTAGATGAACATACTGAAACAGATGCACTTGAGACACTCAGATTCGCCGCCCCCTCCTCACAGGGCCCGCGAGCCTCCAAAATGCCGAAGTGCATACAGCCTCCGTATGGTTTCAGCTTCGGGAGTTATGCAGTGGTCAGGAGTTGGAGTTGCAAAGGTCATTATGTGGCAGTGCGCCCCAGCTCTGCTATGGTTTGTGTTTGTTTGTCATCCCCTGTCTGCCCATGAATCTCATCCCACTCTCTTCCGTGTGTCGCTCACTGGCTGGGCACCACGAGGTGGTCAACGGACCATTCCGAAAGCGCTTGCAGAATGGATTGCTCTGAGTTTGCCTTCGGAACACGAGGAGTTGTTGATCGAGCATCACAGCTGCACTGATCTTGTGCCTGTGCGTGCCAAGTCCCCGAGCTTTGCTTGGCACACGAAGGCTTGCGAAGCTGAGCAGCAAGGAGAAGCAGCAGGAATTGGTGAGCAGCCGCTCGGTGCATACGTAGTTGGTTTCAGCAGCTCACAGTAGGTGGCGAAGCCGGAGCGTGAGCTTTTTCAAGGCACAAGCTCGCCTGCAGGCATAACATCCAAGAGACCGGACTGGCCGCGTGGGAATGCCGAGCTGGCGGATAGAGTTACAAATTATGTACGCTGGCTGTTCGCCGAGCTGCTCAGCTGGCAAAGGCAGAAGAAGCCCCAGGACCTGCCGCGCATGTTTGTCCGTGCAACGTGCCAGTAGAGCAAACCATTTTGCAGGTAACCAGGAAGAAGCCGGGGAAGTTGATCTCTTGGGAGGCCCTGCTGAAGCACCCAACAGCAAGCACGAGGCCCCTTTGCTCTTGCTGCAACATGCAGATGCAATCTGAGAAGTAGACAAGTTGCAGGCACCGCCACAGTGTTGCTCGAATTAGGTGCTGTAATCGATCGCTGCCTCTGCAGGCAGACGAGCGAGGTGAGGCTGCGGACATGCCGGTGAAGCTCAGCAAGCGTCTCCTGCACATCTTGAGGGAGATCCTGCGAGAGCAGCAAAATCTGGAGCTGGGGGGGCTATTGGAAGTGCCGCTTGTTGCACCGAGCTCTCAGCCATGGTGCATGCCTGAGAAGAACAGGTTTTGTGGCGGAGGTAGCTCAGTCGAAGCTGAGGGTGGGACGCTTCGAAGATCGCATGTGCAAGGAAGAGCAGAAGAAGGATTGGAACGAGATGAAGCTTGGCACTTTCGGGAGCTGGTTGGCGCATCTGGCCTGCAGAAGGCTAAGATCTGAGGAAAGATTTAGGCGTTGTGTTTCATTTCGCGTGGGCCGACGCATGCCTCGGAGCAGACGAACTCAGCTTGGTTTTAATGCATGTGGAAGCTGGAACTGAGGCAAAACAGCGACCAGATTGCCAATTCTGCTGGCTTGGTGAGCCGTGAACAGCTGGATGTCGAGAAAGCTGCGCATGATTCTGGGCCGGAAGCTCCGAGCAGGTGCTGAAGGGGAAATCGTCATGTTTGTTGAGCCATGAGCCATGCTGAGCCTTCAGGCTGCTTCTAGGCTTGGCACCCTGGCATGCTCAGACAAGTTGCTGCTGAGGACATGTGCCGTCGCATTCGTGCAGATGGTGGCAACCAGAAGGCTGCAGATGCCCCTTGCCTTCGAAGTTTAAGCCTTCTTGGAATCGGCTTGAGGCACGAGAGACCCTGTCAAGGATCCAACGCTGGTGCTGCATGTTCTGCAGCAGCACTATGCTGGCGTTGTGCATCTCGGCTGCGTGAGGTGTTCAGGTCTCTTGGAAATGGGAGTGGCCTGGCCAAGATGTAGAACCGATGGCACTCAGGACCAATTCCGAGCTTCAGGCCATCGTCAACAACGTCGGCGATGTCGAGATTGAGGCCAAGCCTGGGGGAGATTCGACGGATGTGGTGCTTCAAGCCTCCAGCTCGCATGTGTCTCTCCCCGCAGCACAGCAAGCAGCGACGAGCGAAGAGAGGGACAGGCTGTTGGAAAGCGCGACGGAGGCAGTACTGTCATGTCCCGTGCTTTTCGATGTGGTGGAATCGCTGCCAGAGTGGGAGACAAATTTCGGAGCACTGGCCATGGACGTCAGCAGTTTCCTGCGTTCGCCTGAATTTCAATCGCGAGCCAGGAAGAGAGGAGCGGTTGCCTGCATTTTGGAGGTCCGCCACTCCGTTTTCGTGCGCCTCCCCTCAGCCGAAGACTCCTCGACGGAGCGACTCGCAGAAGCTTTGGGAGCCGTGGACGGTCGCAGCGTCTCTGCCATCGTGTTGGCCCGCCTGCTTCGGGAGGGCACGGCTGCGCCCCTGTCGCTGCTCAAAGAGCAGATCTCAAAAGGCTACAGGGCCTTTGTTGAGACGCAGCCGGAGCGCTTCCTGCTCACAGCCATCGCAGCCCTGCCGCGCGGTATCGCTTCGAAGGAAGTTGTGGAGATCATCGCCTCTGGCTACATGCGCTTGGAGCGCCCCCCTGTGGCCTTACTCAACTTGGTTTTCGGTGTCTACGAGGGCGTCCCGAGCTTTCGCTCGGCGCTGAAGCGGCTGGGCCTTCACTTTGGCATCACGGAGTGGGCCGACCTGTCGCGGCCAGAAAATGACCAGGCTGCAGGCAGCCGCGCAGCAGCGGTAGCAGCAGCAGCGACCGCCGCTGACGCAATGGTGGAGGCGAAGGCCCGCACAACTGCACCCGCGGGTTGCCTCCGGAGGGGGGGGTCTGCCTCAGGATGCCGAGATGCAGAGCTATCCCGCCACGAAGCAGCCTTCCACCTTCAAAGAGTCGGCCGTGCAACTGGCAGCAGAAGAGGAGGACGCAGAGAACGAGGACTGACTCACTTGCTTGGATTGTGACGTATGGCCATGTGTAGTAGCCCTGCAAATGGTGCAGGAAGTTTGCAGGCGGATAGCTGCCATGAAGCCGCTTGGTTCGCAACGCCACTTTTGAGTTTCTCAACACAAGGCATTACTGGAGGAATGTGCGAAGCGGCTGCTTCAAGCTGTCTGCTAACAGGAAGGTTGACTACGACTTCGTTGACTTGGAGAAGCGCGAGTGGATCCAAGAGCCTGAAGATGCTGGTGTCCGGTCTTTGCAGCAGACAGTGCAGGGAGCTGTAAAGCGACTTTCTGAAGACTTGTACAGCGGTGAGGCGGGATTGTTTTGTACTCAAGCGACTGGCATTGTGTCGATGGGCCGCTGGAGTCCGATAACCGTAACTTAAAATGCCCCCATCTATGCCGTTACAAGCTGCTGACAGACACCGGCAGGCTCACTTTCTGCTGGAACTTCTTCAGAACTGCGATGACTGCACGTATCCGGAGGGTGCCTCTGATACTGCAATCATTTAAAACTGTGTTCGTATGCAGAACAAGGCACAGCAGGGGCTTGTCAGATGTGCGAACAGGCGAGACGCCGACTTTGCGCCTGACTTACGAGCCCAGGCAGGGCTGAGTTTATGAATTACTCCCGGTCTTCGGGGCCACCTCCCTGGTGATGGACAGGAAGGACAAGTTCAAAGAGCTGAGCAGCTTCCGTGCGGGGGATACTGTGGAAGCTTTTCTTGTTGTGGAGCACAACGAGACAGGCTTTCAGGACAGGAAGTGCCATTTAGCGCCGCGATGCGAAGAGTGTGGCTGTGCTGTGGATATACGACATGCAGCCAAGTTTCGCAGGAGAAGAATGTCATCGCCATCTGTGACATAGACAAGTCTACAAAGCAGGCTATTGACAAGAACTTCATCGGAGCCAAGGGAATCGGCTTCAAGTCTGCTTCTCTGATGCATCAGATCCGCCTATCCCACTGACATGACATGTAATGGAATTGGAAACGCTTCCTGCGTCCGGAACCCATGTGAGGTGTTCCTCGTTACCGCCACCCCTGTTTTGCACTCTCGTGGCTTCCACTTCCACTTCGACGCTGAAGCAATGCCTCTCGGAGGGCAGCTAGCCGTCGAAGATGATGGAGCGAGTGTCCATGATGGCTGAGGCAAGGATTGGGTTCACTGTTGCCGTTTCCCTTGAAGCCGGCCTCAAAGCCACCTCGTGGGACACGGCTCGTCCTGCCCCTGAGCAGCATCCAAGGCTGGGCATGAATGCGTAGTCAGCTTGGTCCCGTCTCTCGTCCTGGGCAGGGCCGTTGACGAAGCGGGGGCTGCGTGCTCCAGACGTGGGCAAGCGTGCGCTCAAAGACGTGCAGCCCACACTGCTGTTGTTTTTGCGCAAGGTGGCACGAGTGGAGGCCTCGGGCTTCCAAAATTCAGAGACCAGGAGCATCCTTGCGAGCGCACCTGCCTTGGGAGCTCGGGTAGTCCCTGAAGAGCGCCGAAACGCCGCAACTGTGCAACGGGGTCGGTGCATCAAGCACTCGTGGAAGTAGCAGCAGTAGTCGAGGCGGTGATTCCGAGAAGAGTCGGCCTGCACTGGCAACAGAACAGAATTATCATCGTGCATCATCATTAGGATCATTAGGATCATAGGGGGGATGGTGCATGGTGGTGATGATGATCATGGTGATGATAAGTTGCCGGTGGATGACCAGCAAAATGTCCAAAGCGTCGTGAGACGCTTGAGGCCCTTGGCCTTCGTAAGATTTGGTGGAAGCTTTCAGTTGCTGCTGCTGCTGCTGCTGCTGCTGCACCAGGCCACACTCCCGCATCAAACACACAGGCGACATGATATAGTTCGCTTCTCTTATTGCAGATCGGAGACCGAAGCTTCTTACTTGTAGCTGCAAACGATGTAAACGAAGAGCATTGTCTGCAGGCCTTTGACGGAGACAGTGGCCTGCAGCGGGTCATCTCAAAAATGCGCCTGCCTTCCGAGGGCCAGACCAATGCAGAGGCGCCTTTGGCTCTTTGGGAGGGCGTTCGGAAACGCCGTGTCCTTTCTGTTCAGGAGATGAAGCTGAACGTTGATGAGGTTAACACCTGGTCCCTGGAGGCTGATGCACTTTGCTGTTGGCGAGAGCATAGGGCATAGGCCGTGCGGAGGCATGTGTGAAGAGCCGCGGAAGGAACCACCCAAGTCGGAGGAGCAGCGATGGTTGATACAAACAAGAGGTGTGGAGGTTCAAGGAGATGGTGAGAGCGACTCGTCGGTGACGGAGTTGCACCGCGGATGCACTGGCCTGTGTGCGGCAAGTCGGTCCTCGGACTTTCGTATAGCTCCGGTTTGAAATGGACATGGGCGTCAGGAAGTTGGCTTTCCGTCTCGATGCGAATGCAGGCGCAAAGCCGGGGTATTTAAATCCGACCGCGTGACGCGGAGTGGCCTGCTCGGAAAAAGCGGCATGCTTCTTGCGCACAGGCAACACGGAAAAAGTCTATGCCTGGCTTCCGCTGCAGTCCTACCGATTGCGCTTCGTCGTCCAGGTCCGATTCGGATTTGGGGCTTGTGGCAGCAAGCATCAACCCCCGCTTTGTTGTGTTGACCCGCTGGCGCGCATGCGAAGGCAGATTGGAAAGTGCCATCGTCCAGGGAGGCGATAACGGACAATGTCTTTAATCAGACCCTGGGCTTGCAAAGAAGACGGCTTGCCGTGCTGTGTCTCGTGGACAGCCACCCAGGCAGATTCGAGAACAAGTGCCAGCAGCATTTGTCGAAGCAGCGGAAGAGTTCAGAACCCGAGCCGCAGCTGCAGCACTGGAACACAATATCGTTCTGCGAAGCTGCGGCGAAGATGCAGGCAAGGGGCGTGGGCTGTGGCTGCGGACTCCCGCTGTAAGAGCTTGGAGTGATTGGAGTGGAGGTGACGATGGCTTGCCGCTTTCGCAGTTGAGAGCAGGGCTGGATGCATCGGCGGATGCTCTCCTGCCACTCTACGCCGCTGTGCCCCGGACAGGTCGCCCCAGTGGTGTGTCGTCTGCCTCCCTTCCTGCAGCCATCTGCAGCTGTGCCCGACCAGGCGATGCCGTCAATTTTTTTCAGGGCACCGATGCAGGCATCCTTCGCGCTCTGCAAAATGTGCCAATCATGTTGGTGCGAGTGCCTGGCGGTGGCCCACCAGGCACTTACATTCCGGTGGTCTTTGCATGCTACGCCTTTGGCACACCATGCTTACCTGTGTCAGGTCCAGACGGCGCGAACCTGCCTCCCGGCGGAGAAGATGCTGAAGAAGCCGTGCAGGAGGAAGTCAAAACAGTCATGATTTATGATCATGTCGGACAGGGCAAACGACGTCGAATAGTGCTTCGTGGCCACCAGTGCTGCCATCACTTACTTCAGCCATTCTGCAGGATGAACGTCGCTTCCGCCTTGGCTTTTCTACGCCCAAACATGCCGTACGTGAACGGCTTCCAGAGGGCGTCCCAGCACCTTTGCTGCTCCAAAATTGCATCCCCCTCTCACCGGAGATTGGCTTAGTTCGAGGCATCTCTGTCTGAGCACCTGCCGACGCTGGAGCCTTTGCTTGTGGAGGTCGCTCCACTGCGTTTACGGTCGAGTCACAAGACACAGCGTAGCAGGAGGTCGTGTGCCGTGATCTGTGGCAGCCTGAAGCATTGAAGGCAGGGCACTATCTGGAAGTTGGGAAGCTTCCAGCTCGCGTGGCAGAGGCTCTTGGGGTGCCAGAAGCTTGCCTGCAGAAAGAAACCGCTGCCACTGCGCACCTTCATTGATACGACAGTCAGCTTGTGCTTGTTGTGCTTGTGAGGTTTGTTGTTGTCAGTGCTGTGCAGCGGAGACAGCAGAGACAGGGACAAATTTCTCAGGTCTTGGACGCAGACGTCGCCCTGGACTGCTTGAAGGCCCTGGACTCGGCATTTTTGATTCCAGTCAGGTTGAGAGCATCGCCCGTTTCGCAGGCGTTTGCAAGCCGAGCAGCTGAACGAGACGATGCGGACATGCCCAGCGCTTTACAGACATCTGCGAGGGCCTTGAGCTGACATGTCCTTCAGCTTCGACTGGCAGTGGGGTCCTCCGACAGAAGCTTAGGACATTGAGACTTTGCACCTTCTGCTTTTGATTCTCGAGGCAAGCTGTGGTTGTTTCTTTGGCCAAGGCCATCGGCTCTGTCCGTAGTCCGTGTAGTCGCACGCTCCAGGCGAAGCCTGAGTTCCTCGAAGAGCTGCGGCACTTGGCCGTCGTGCCGACGGAAGCCGGTCTCGTAGCCTTGGCAGAGCAAGAGGCCCGACGGCTTCTCGGAAGCAGCTTGAAATCATGCTATCTCTGTCTCTCCTTGTGTTGGTTCTTTCATCTGGCAGTCATGTCTCGCAGGCCAGTGGCCGCAAGGTTTACGACATCCCAGATGATTTGGCTGGTCTGGAAGCAGTCTTGGGAGAAGGGCAGAGGCTTGATCCTCGCTTGGGTCACACCGCCCAGCCAAAGGCCCACGTGCAGCTGATGACCAACTGGTGACCCGGAACCGTACCTGTCCAACTCGCAGGTCAAGCAGCTCTTGCTCAAACTCGGTGTCGAGCGCGTCGATGGCTTGGCCTTTTTTCAGGACGTGCTGCTACCAGTCCTGGCACAAGGCATGGCATTTTCGCACATCGAAAGCGAGTCACTCTGAAGCTTTTCCTGTTCTCGGACGCATACCGGCATTTCTCGGTGACAGCCAGCAGGTGAAGCACCAGATGCGGAGCAACTGCTTGAGGTTACACGGAACCTCAACAGCGTTTTGTCCTCAAGGGCCACCCCGCTGCCCCACTAGTGTTCACGGGCATTGGTTAGGAACATCGCTTTGAGAAGGAGATTCAAGCAACTCGTCGCCATCTGCGAAGATGACGGATTGAAGGACCGATGCATGTGCACTTGACCTTGGTTCCGTGCGAGCTAGAACGGGGTGTCGGATTAGGTTGTATTCAGGATGCAACTAGCTAAGCTGTTTTCTTCGATATGCAATAATATCTGCCAGAGCTGGGAGCAGAAGAGTCCATGTCGCCGGTGCCTCCCGTGAGGAGACGATGGCGGGTCGTGTCAGGGAGACCGGATGGTGGGTGGCTGGGCTACAGAGAGTTTGCGCTTCCTGGAAGGTTGTTTCCACTTTCCCGCACAGGCATATTCCCGTCCCTCATGTACAATGCTAGCATCCAAGCACCTGCATTGCTGAGTTTTGATAGACATGTTTATGTCTGAAGCTGTATGGGTTTCCGGATGCCTTTGAACATGTGTCCCCCAGCCGGCACAGACTAATTGTGTTGGTAGCCTGCATGACCAAGGCTGTGGCGTCGTCGCACACCTGTGAGTCACAGACGGTGAAGGCTCCTGGCTCTACCATCGCGTCTACATGAGACTGCCTGCTCCCTGGAGGTTGGGGGGCAGTCCGGACAAGGACTTCACTTGACATCCCTTTCTAAGTCCTTGGCGTCGGCGTTGCGATTGGCCGACGGAGATTCTTGGAGGGAAGAGCTGCTGCGACATGCTGGTAGTTCGGTCGCAGCTCAGGGGTGAGCTGACCCAGGCCAGTGAGATGGAGTGGCTAACCCCGTCGGAGCAGTACTTTGAGAAGGAGGAGGCGGCAAACAGTGAAGCTTGGTACACAAGCGCACCAAAGGTTCGCTGGTTTTTTGCAGAAGGCATAAGGTAATTTCCCCACGACGAAGCCTTCAGCCTTCTAGGGTCGAAGACCGTTACTGGTTGCGGACTGTCTCCCAGATTATGACCGGCAAGCAAGGAAGAACGACAGAAGTGGGAGGACTTTTGGACTTTTCTCGGAGCCGCCCCGGCCTTCCGCATGGAGATCGAGCAAGATGTTGCGAGCGCAGAACTGGAGAGGCGTCTCTGCTGGGGCGGCTCCGGATCTGAGTCTGTTTAATGAAGGTCTGTTGAGGGATGCTGCGTTTCTGGCTGTAGACGGTAGATAGTCTCGCTGCGAGGATTCAGGCGCAAGGGGTTCATGTGCTGCAAGTATAAGAGATCATGGCTGTATGGCAAGGCTTCTCCAGATTGCCGGCAAGGATGTGAAGCTCGCAGAGGAAGTCGTGATGCTCCTCGCACCGCATGGGGAATTCTACGAAGACTTTCTGTGGATTCCAGGCTCGGTAGTGGCCCCCCAAAGCAGCGCGTCGGAGCTTCTGACCTGAAGCCAGGATCCCAGGAAGTGGAGGGAGAGAGGCGGCCATCTTCTCTGGGGCGCATGCTCTGCACCTCTCCTTGGTGACTTGAACGCATCAGCAACTTGGGTTGTTTGGAGGTTTCTTGATCGTCGTAAGGTTGCCAACGCATGACGGAGCTTCGGTGCCACTACACATGGCCTGGCTGTGCGATTCGCCGAATCAAGCCGAGAAGCGCTTTGCTTTTTTGCCTTGCGTCTCTACACTGGCGGAGGCTGTCAATGGACCACCCACTAACACGTGATTTCCTTGCCACGGTCGCGAAAACCAACAGTTGGGCAGGCATGGTCGAGCTTGGGCATTGAGCAGAGCCCATCCGCCGAGACCATCATCAGCATCTTGCGCAGCTTGCGTGCCCGCAAGGCTTCCGCACCCTGGTCCTCATAGACGCTGTACCTCACCCACAAATGACACTGCCGACAGGGAGATAGCCTCAGAACTTCCGAAATGATGACTATCTATGCCAAGATCCAGGCTAGCCTGGTGGAGGGTCAGAAGATGCGGCCGTGTACTGTACCTCTCTTCAAAGCTGCGTATGTCGCAGGACAAGCCCACAAAACGTCCGGCACTTTCTGTGTCGGCTTTCCTTAATCAGGACGCCGATCTCGCCAGGCGCCCACTACTGTAGACTGTAGTTACTATACGGGATGGACGGGAATGGAGCAAGCCAAGGAGGGCTTCCTCAATGAGGAATCATGGGTGTTCATTCCCAAGCATCCAAAGCCGCTATGCAGCGCATGAGCCGGGAGAGATGGGCTGGGCCGGGACAGCTCAGATGCCGAGAAGCCAAGGCCCCATGGAGGCTTCCAGAGTTGGTACGACCGAAGAGCTCACAGGTCACACCGGGGAGATTTCTACAGAGTGAATCAGCCCCATGGCAGCGCTGAGTGATGGAAGCTAAGCCGAGTATCGGTAGGGCACCTGCACGAGGTTGGTGCTTCAGGACCCAGCGGAATGCCTGGATGGCTTCTTTGCTTGCACTGCGCCCAAGTCTGTTTTTGAGGATGAGGCGCTGGAAGTATGGCAGCACTGCAGCTCTCGCACCGGCGTCGTCAAACATCTAACAGCAAGGCCAGATATACAGGACGTGTTGTCTCCAGTTAGCATCCAAGGTTTCAGCAAAAACGCAGAAGATGAGGCAATCGACCTGATGCGTGAGCTGCTTGGACGAAAAGAAAACATTACGACGACTAGGCTTACGTTGCAGTCCCCAACTCACTTTCTGATTGGCTACATTGTGAGCCAAAATAAGGCAAAGGATCGGAAAGATCCGGAGTGATTAGGCTCCCACACGATAGGGTGTTTACAAACCTGTCCCACCGCAGTCTCGAGGCGCTTGGACAAGCGCGTGGTGGCGAACTATTATTTTGGTAAACAGACCCTTTTTCCGGCCAGCTGGCCGAGCTCCTTGAACCAATTCGTTTCCTCTGACCTGGTGGTTGAACGGTGTCGAACACTTCTGTCATGGTCACCTGATGAGGCAGCAGCATTCCAACGAATTGGTTCCTTGACTTTCTGGGAACTCGCGGTGTCCAGGACACGAGCATTTGCGGGCACGAGAGGGTAGATACAGCTGTACGGAGACCCAGCTGTCAACCAAACTGCTTTAGTTGCAGGACAAGTTACGCGTTGAAGACTATCTCGCGGTCTTGGAAGCTGTGGATCAACAGATGCTTGTCTACATTTGGTGGTTTTGGGCTTATCGCAGCGCTTGCGCGCCCTCCCGATTTCTTCCGGTCGAGACTACATGTTCCGTTCCGTGCATTTCGGTGCCTTTCTGGCTCGACTAGCAGGGATTCGCGAAAGTTTCCAAATGCCGAGGATTTCTTTGATCACGTCCAAGACAGCGGAGCCCAAGATTAGCTTGGAAAGCATCCCCGGGCTTATGAGGCAGATGCTCGGCTTCAGCCCCATCAGGCGGAGCGGTTCTAGAGGCTCGCATTCCCACAGATGCATGTTGCACGCTGGCACTGGCGGCCCTCAAGGATTGACTAGCGCAGTGCGTCGCTTTCCCGCCGAGGATTTTGGGCAGGGTTCACCGGCTGGTGGAGTTTGAGATGCAGGAAGCCCGCGACCGGCAGGAAGAAGATCAGGAGGAGCAGGACCTCCTTTTGCAAAAAAAAGCGTCGGGCGGCGCAGCGTAGTTTTATCTGTCCGCAGGTCAAGTCGCCAGAACCATCTGGGACTAGCACGTCCAATATTCTGGCCCATGCCTCAGAGCTGGTTGGTTGGGGCGGCTTAGCTTCTTTCGCTTTCGCGGATGTTTCGGACATTGTGTCTGTCGAGGCTAAATTTCGGCAAGAGGCATCGGACCTCCGCTTTCTCAGGGCTGCAGATGGGCACCGTGGTGAGCATTGATCTCACGAGGGTGTCGAGCCCTGCGATCCAGCATGGAAGGGCAGGATTACCAGCTCAACACTGCAACTAGGAACTAAGAGGATGCTTCAGATCAGGTCCTGGCAGCCGATGAAGCACTTTGTGTACGTTGCTACGGAGAGGAAGACGGCGGAATTCTCAGGCATCGTTGTCGCACCTGGTATTTTGTGCCTGTCATGTCGTCGCATATCTTCAAGAACTGTGTTCTCACCAGCATTGTTCCAAGTGGCAGACACCTCTGCACAGCCGCTGCCCGGCAGTGCCAAGATTCATTGTGTTTGGAAAGGATGGTCGGACGAGACGCTTCAGTATGTGGCGGTTGTCCCCTCAAGATCTTGGGGGGAACAGAGCACAAGACGCATCATCACACTGCTGCAGCGATGTGGAATCCGTACCCTGGCTCTGGCTGTGGCCGTTCAGCGAGGCGCCGGACGGCTGACCTGTTCTGCTGAGGCCCCTCAGAAGAGAAGGAAGAGACGCTGAGAAAGTGTGCAGTGATCATTCCCTGTGAGGCCGCTTCGGATGCTGTTGGCATCGCACGCATTGTCCAGCTGTTGCAGACAGACTTGGGTGTGCAGGAAGTGCTGCAAGAAAGGCGAAGAACACTGACAAGTCAGATCCTCTCAGCAGCTATGCGTACCGCTGAAACGGCCATAAAGGGAAAGGCAGGGCCCCTAACACGAGGGTAAGCCTCATTTGCGCGGCAAGTCTCTTCGCAGGAGAACGTCGCAGACGCCATTGGAATCTTCGACAGCATTCGAGACCTGGTTGGAAGGTGCTCCAGCCACGAAAATCACAGCCGGCCTTGCGCTGCACAATACGTCTGTAGAGGGAGACAGCAATGAACTCATGACGCTCGAAGCACCCTCAACTAGAGGTCTGCTGAGTCTTTTGAAACAGGTTGCGAGTGGAGCCGGCAAGTGAGATGTCAGTGTACCAGGCTGCGATGCTCATCTTGAAAGCTGATAGCAGGATTGCTCGTGGCTCTCTGTGCCCTGGAGCTTCTCGGTGCAAGTACTTGGCCAGGCGATTGCGCTCGACACTCGCGAGACCCAGACGCGGGAGAGGAAGATGCCTGGTGCAGCCGAACTGTCAACACAGCTGCAGGGCGGCATTTAATTGGACGGTATGTATGGTCAGCACTGCAGTCACTGCAGCGCACGCCATGCCAAGGTTTGCAGAGTTCAAGCCGCAAAAGGGTGCAGCAATTCCGATCGCCAGGAGCTAGCCTGACACCGGGCATATCGGAGTCCTTTCTGACTTGCTAGTTGACAAGCAAGTTTATCTGGGGGCACAGGCGCCGAGGATCCCACAGTGACCAGCGCAAGTCTCCGCGAAGCGCAGCTATCCCTCCGCATCAGGGCTTTCTTCACGCTTCACAACACGCCATGCGCACTGAGTTCATTCTCTACTGGCCATCAGAACACGTGGCCGCTGGTTTAGCCATGTCGGCCACAAACTCCAAGCAGAATTCAGAATCATTTACGAACAGGTCGCTGGCCAAATCCCACCGCTGCCAGACTGCAAGAGATGCCGAGGGACAACAGATGTTACTATTTCAACACACTGCGCCGCATGATGTCCGGTCCAACAGAGATGATAGATGGAGTTCATCCTCTTGTTTCAGGAAGTGTAGGAAAGAGATTCAGCTCTTGGGATGGGTGTGCTCAGTGGTTGACGGCCTTGGCAGTGGCGGTGTGGATCTCCAACGTCGGGTACCGATTCTGCGGCCTACGGGAGATGGAGCCCTCGCAACAATTCAGCCTCCACGGGGGGATGTGCTCGTGCACGAACGTTTTTTTGCAACGCATGTTTGATTGATTTCCTAGGGCTGGCCTTGATTCGCACATACCGTGTAGGAATCCGCATTTATGCCCACACTCCCAGACCAGCAGCTCTTGGCATTGCTGCCTTTGTCAAATGCCAATCGCTCCTGAATCTCACTCCGGCAGAAGCAGGTTTCATGGAAGCACATTATGGGAGGAATGGTGTTTGCGAAACTCGCAGAAGTTTGGAGGGCTTGGCACGATCATGTTTCGCCTTCACGGATGGTGCAATCAAAGAGGCCTTCATTTCAGGTGGAAGCTGGTCCATGCCATAGGCTCGTCTTGACGCTTTTAGTTCCCAATTGGCCAAGCCTACGTGCCGCAGGCTGTCGCGTCCGCAGAGTGCGCGTTGGTTCAGGTTAGGCGGTGATCACTGCCAGTAGGCGCCGTTTGCATGCCCCACAACCTGAGGGGAGTCTTTTGCCGACACACTTGAGCGGCCGAAGTTGTCGTGATGGTGATGCCTATGACGGTGATGATGGTGCTGACTCGATCTCCCGAGTCATGGCGGATATGTTGAGGAAGTTGTCGGTACAGTGAGCATGAGGCACTTCACAATCACGCCCGTCTTGGGTATCCGGAATGTGACATGCAGCGCGGAGGACCAAGCAGCTCGGGAGTGCACCGCTTGCATTCACCGGCGAAGCTCCTGCAGGCGGTGAAGATGAGGACGTCAGTAGGGAAGATAGGTCGCGAGAGGCCGTGAGAGACTCGACTGGAAGGAGAAGCAGATCGTTTTCACCTTTCAGGGAGGTGTTGTGGAAGCGCTTCAGCAAGGATCGCAAGGCCTTTCCCGAGCCATGGACTCGGGAACCAAAGTCTCAGTCTTAGACAGCGCAAGAAGGGCCTAAAACTATCGTTGCCGTACGAAAAGGCTTTGGTTCTGGTCGCCGCACAGGGCGCACGTGGAGATCTGCACGAGGACCATGGCAACACAGGCCAGTTGGAGCCTTCTATTGTTGATCAAGGAACTGCAGATGGGAGGGAGCTAGCTCTTTGCTCCAAGGCAGGCGTGGCCTGTCCGAGCTTGAGTTTGGCATCGCCAACTTGCTGGCGATCGCTATCGGAGCCGCAGCTGAGGCCACGGAACAAGGCATCGTGTCAGGAATGGCAAGTGTCTTCTCAGTTTGACGAGCCGCTAAGTCGATAAGCCTAGGTCAAGACGAACCCTCTGAAAGCTTCTCAAAGCCTGTGTCGGAGAGCATGGACGCAGAAGGCCTTAGCAAGCGCGAGGACTCGCGGTTGCGATGCTTTAAAAAAGTGTATCCAACTTGCCGCGTAAAGGTGATAATGCGCTGCCAGGACACTGCATCGGGACTTTTGCTTAAGAAGCGGCTTAGCTGGATGTCTGTAAAAGTGCACCAGTCTGGCATCATGGCTATGCCAGGCTCTTGGAGGAGTTCAAGGACGTGGAGAATGCCGATGTGTGGGAGTCTTCAAGCACTTGCGCGTTCGTGGGGCATCTCCCTGCATGTGTCAGAGCACAGCTTTTCCTTGAATTGGCCACCCAGGTGGGAGGCACTGGCATACGCATCTGATGAAGCAGATCAGGAAGGAAGCGGAGTTGAGATGGACTTGTCCACGGCTGACTTGCTGGAGAACGCGTGCGAAGCGCATCTGTCCTGCAAACAAGTTTCAGTTGGGGGCACTTGATTGCTTGCACGTTGACCAAGCCTGCATCATCCAGAAAAGCTCAGGCTCCATTTCAGGCGCAAGAGACGTGCGAAGAAGACGCAAGCGGCTTACTAACCCCCATGACGCGTGAATCGCCAGCGTCTCGCATGCAACATGAGGCAGGGTGCCTCCTCGTCATCACAGGAAGTTCCCAGTAAGTCTGCGCGAAGAAATCAGGAGTCTGTGTCACTCTCTTGGGTGGCAAGAAGCGCCTAATGCTGCTGAAATCCCCCCTCCATCCACCAGAACGCAAATGCAAACGTTGCAGGAATTGGGCGAGTTGCCCCCGACCTTGGACGAGCTGTTGCCTCCGATGTTACCTTATGACCTGCAGAGCAGCGGCAGCAACAGCAACAGCAACATCCCTTTCGATGCAGCGGCTGGCGAAGGCTCGCAACAAAGACGCAACGCAAAAAGGCTGTGTTTTGAAAGCTGCTCGGGCCAGGCCGCTCAGAGCAACGGGATCGGCCCCAGGAATTTCATGAAGTTCCGTGTTCGGTGCTTGAGGGATCTGCTGAAGTGCTGCAGGATGCCAACGATGGGCGCAAACGGGACGTCTCGGCCGAGGCCAGCACAGGTCACTTGGCTCAGAGCTCTCGCAACGCTGTCGGAGGAGGGGCCAGACAAGCAAGTTGACAGACTTCGAGACGGCGAGGCAGTTTCAGTTGCGGGCTTTCCATTCTCAACACCCTGCCTCCCTACAAGCTATGCTGATAAGCTGCGTCGACATGCATCTGCCAAACTCTCACACATGGAAGACAGGACCGCCCCAGCAGGAGAGAACGAGAGCTGAGCTATCCGCGAGGCTATTCGCTGAAGAGGCATGTCGATCGATGCGAAAGCATTTAATTTGTCTGGAAGTCTCACAGCACGTCGCCTGAAAGGATTGGCTCTAGATTTTTCGAGCATGAATTGCTGCATGTGTCCCTTCAGAATCGCTCTGGACTTGGACGCGCCGCCTCTCGAGACCGGCACTTTTGGAGACGCCGACGTTCGGCCAGAAGACCTGCAAGAGGTGCTTGCCAAAGCTCCGACGCCTTCGTCCGGCTCTGGTGCCGGCAGCTTGCATGCAGGTTCTGAGGAGCCCTGGCCCTGGCTTGAGTTTGAGTTTCATTGCTGCCGGCTCAGGCAGCTCGCAGGGGCTGGAGTGGGTGGGGAAGGTCGGGGAGCAATTGGCGGCACGCTCGTTGGAGCAGCAGGGCTTCGAGGCCAGGAGTCCTTCTTGCACGGCTTTGCCCTCTCTCTCCGGTCGTTACGGCGAGGTTTGCTGGGTCAATGAGAATGGCGAGCTCGGGCTCCCCTTCGACCTGATCCTAAGCAGCATGGAAGAGCATGGAAGCATGTTTGCAGCTACCTTTCGCCACGAGCAGCAGACTGTTTCGAACCGCAGGTCAGGGGGGCAGCCTGCCCACACTCCGCAGCGATGGAGGATCGGTCCAGGGCGAACTGGCGGCTGAACTTCTGGATGCGGCCCTGCATGGAAAAGGACGACGGGTCAGGGCGGTTAGGGTTGAGCCAGTCCGATTTGTCCTCACTCACAGGCACACCGCACATGACAGTGTGCTGCCCAGCAAAGGAGATCCGACCGTGTGTTTCGTGGAGGTGAAATCGACCACATCACGCCCGGAGCTTTGCCAGTGGCAGAGCTAGGGCACAGTCTCGAAGCTGCGAAGGTGACCGAGAAGTCTTCGAGATCTCCCGTCAAGAGGTCACTGCATTGTCAACGCTAGGACACGGGCTTGGAAAATCCCATCTCGCGTGTCCTTGCGTCCGACTTTTGTATAAATGACGGATATCTTTGAGAAGGCCCCAGGCAAAATGTTGCGACCCGGCTGCCGCGCGTCGAGCCACGGCCAGATGGTGGCTTGTGCATGCTGGACAGCCTTGCCAGATCTTGCCAGGACCGCGCTACTGGCTCGCCCGCGTGTTCGGCGTGCCGGACGCGAATCCGCAGTCCCCGATGCCTGCACAGAATACGAAGGCACCACGGCGGCACCTGTTTAGCAGATCCGACAAGCCGCTTATTGCAGCAGAATTCTATTGCCCCCTGCAACTTTCGGCAGTCGTACGAGAAGAGCCAGCCCACCAGAGAAACAGATCAATTTAGTTGCTGTTTCCGGGTTGCCCGTTCGTCTTTCTATGTCAGTCTGCATAATGACATCCAAGCACATGCAAAAGCATGCGAGGAACGCAACAGTTACATTGAGACATAAGCTCAAAGTAGGCAGGCAGTCACGTTCACGAACATGCCGTCGTTCGTCCGAGGTGCATGTGTGCATAGACTTGCGTTTGAATGAACTCATGTCCACCATTTATGGGTGTTTTGATATCATGGTACTCCTCGTGCGTCTGTTATATGATCCTCTTTTCGACTACATTATGTTGCATTGCGTCATTCTATTCTATTGTAGTCTATTCTGTTATAGGATGTGTTTTGTTTGTTCTATTCCGGCATTGAGAATTTGATGCTCTTGGTAATTTTAGATAACATCAACTTACACTATGTTGGAATGTTTTCATGTAATGTGATAGAATATACTAGGAATTGTTACGTTATGTAATGGTGCACAGAACGGTACTATAATATGGTTGAGTAGATCAGGGTATGATATAGTATAGTTTTGTATGATATAATACATAGTTCTTGCGTAGCATAGTGTCGCTCTCGGTCTCTTGCTTCGTTTCTCTACTTCTCTCCCCAGTCTCAGGCTGTGTCTTCGCATGTCCTTGTAAAGCATCCCTTGCAAGGTACGCCTGTGGAAGGATCCGAACAAGGCTCTTCAGAGTGGGGAGATGAAGTTGCTGCTGCTGACTTGAGGGGCTCAGCTCCGACAGCAGGCGCAAGAGAGCAAGCTCGTCTTGCAGCAGATAGCTTTTTACTTTTTAGGGATCACTTGACCAATCTCGCCCTTTGGGCCGGCGGAGAAAGCTGCCGGCTGGAGGGTTGGATTCCACAAGCACTTTTTGGCATGCACCTGAGATCCGATAAGTACCCCCATGTACCATGTACCCCAAAGGCAACGTTTGTCACTCGGCACGATGGAAAACCCTGGCATCTTTGTTGACTTTAGAAAGACCACACCTGAGCTGGGGTGGTCTTTCCGGCAATGACACTGAACCGCAGATTCCCAACTGGGGTGCTTATCATGTCCCGCTAGGCAGACCTTCTATCGCACCAGATCTTTGCTTGCGCTGCCGGGAGCAATCGCGGCACGCGCAGTGGAGTCTCGAGTGCATTGCGAGTCGCTTGGTGCTTGCCGCTTTGCATGCGACGCAACAGACGAGATGTTGCAATGGCATTAAAAAAGAAGCTGGACAGTGCCAGCGTCTTAGGATGGCATCCGTCTTGAAGTCGGGGCTACATGCTGTTTGTCAGCCCAAGCGAAGAAATACTGTAATGTGCTGTGTTCGTTGAAGTCGTTGCTGGACGATGCAAGCTACCTAACCCAGATCGTCACATGCGGCGACGTATCCGAATGACTTGTCCGGAAAGGATAAGAACGGCTCCTAGATTGCTTGTGTGCTCATGTCGTCTTTTCCCCGTGAAGGTATCTGTTGGACTGGCAAGTCAAGGCCTAGGCCCGCCATTGAATTGTTGCTAGCGCACTTGTGACATTGACGAGTACCATTTCGTCGGGAAGCAAAGCTCGGACGTCAAGAGCCCAGCCCTGAAAACAAATCTCGGGCTGAGCGACATCGACATCGAAACCTTCAGGCTCAGGGGGGGATTCCGGGATGTGATGATGAAATTGGGAAGACAGAGCGGGGTCATGCTGGACATGCGACATCCTGGTTCGGTCGCAGAGCTTCGGTTGAGGATGTTTTCGTGTGCAGGACAAAGAGACCTCCTCTAGTTGTAGTTATGACAAGGCTGAACGAAGCAAGCAAACTAACCCACGCTAATGCAATGTGACGTTGAGTCCACAGCTCATGTTAAGCAATGGCCTCACCTCCAGCCGCCAAGCAGTGCCGGATTTGTTTGGACGAGGGCAGCTGCCACTTGCCTTTCGACTTTGATTGAGATTGGATGGGCCAGTGATTTTGTGATTGATGCAGCTAGATGGTTTAGGCTTCTACCCATTACACGAAACCTGACATTCAGGCGCTTCCCTACTGTCACCTTGTTTGTGCCGTGGATCTGCCGCATGGGTTCATCGAGACTGTTTGCTCAAGGCCGGTTGACTATGCAAGCTTAATGCTTTTCTGCGTTCCTTTTCCATGCAAACAGGGTCTGCCAGTTATGGTTTCCCACCCTTCCCACCCTCCATCTGTACATGCTCCGGTTCGTTTGCATGCTTCCTGCAAGCTGAGCCCTGCAGGCTTACCTGCACAAAGCTGCGTTTCATGAGCTGACCTGCTCTGTTTGCGGGCACGCATATAGTGGCGATGCCGCATTCACGCTGGGCCCCTCGGCTGCAGCGGTTTGGAAGCTGAAGCCCATTTAGGTGCATTGGCTCGGTCCAGGTACCGCGGGGCTCAGATGCTGCGAGGAGAAACATGGGGTTGAGTCGCTGCCATCTGCCCGGGTGCTGTGCAGTCTTGCCATCGCCTCTGGTGATTTGGGCCGGTATCGGCAACAGTTGCAGTTGCTGCAGAGAGCCCTTCGAATCTACGAAGCAGCGCCTTGGTCCACTGAACTTTTGCATTCCGCCTGCATGCAGTGGAGATGCATCAAAGCTTAAGATAAGGCATTTGGCGGAAGCCACATAACAGTCGGGGTGACGCTGGGTTTGATGGCCGATGCGCACGGACAGCTCGGGGAGTACCACAAGCAGAAGGAGGCAGGTGAAACAGCGCTCAGTATTGAAGAAGCAGAATTTGGCGTGGGAAGCTCGAAGCTTTGTTCCACATTGAGCACCTTGGCTTCTGCGCACCGCAATCTGGGCAACTACCAACAGCAGAAAGACATTTTGGAGCGTGTGTTGGGCATTGACAGGGCTGTGTTGGGTCCGGAGCATGTCGACGCCGCGGCTACTATGGTATCTTGACACTCAGGGTTAGACGACATAGAAAGGAGAATCTTCGTCAGTGGTGGGCACTTCCTTGCTGCGCCTTTTTTCATGTGGATCCGACAGAACTCAGTGGGTCCGACTGAGGTGAACTTGGCAGATGCTGAAGGCAACCTCGGCAACTACGGGGCGCAACAGGAGCTGCTGGAGAAGGCGTTGACCATCAAGGACAGGGCATATGCATCTCTGTTGCACCGGGGGGGTTGGCCAGGCCCGGGTCTTGGTGACTTCGCCGCTCTACGTTGACTCCCGCCAGCTTAAGCCAAAGAAAGAAACGTATCTCTGTGCTGTGAGAGACCCGTGTGAATGAGCTGACCTTGACACTGTATCTTGGCACCTTCATCTGGCATGCTGAGAATCTGACGTCAGCCACTAGAAAGGTAGCTTTTCCTGCAGCTGCTTCGGCAGACGCGCGCATGTTCACCCTGTTCGCCTCCTTAGCTAAGTACACCAAGCAAAAAAGACACCGCCGCCCCGAAAATGGACAGACTGGGACACCCACCCGAACACGACCGAAACATGATCGTGACACCGACCGGGACCGGCCCCAAATTCACAGAAGACCGGACACGGGGCGCGGCAAGTGGTGAACCTTGACAAACCCAATACAGTATTTTTGTTGATTCACTGCCGCAGGAGAAGCATTTTGGATGCAACCATCCGAGCACGGCCATCGCCATGGTCAACCTGGCTGCTGCACATGCCCACATCGGGAAGTACACGTCACAGCAGAAGCTGCTTGTGAAAGCACTCTGGATCAAACAGCGAGAGTTCGGACCTGACCACGTGAACACCACCGTGGCGATGAGAAGCCTGGCAGAAAGCTACGGGCGCTTGGGAGAGTACCAGAAGCAGAAGGAGCTGCTGGAAAGGGTCCTATCGATTGTTGAAGGCGAATTTGGAGTTGAACATCTCGAAGTTGCTGCAACACTGGGTGGGTTGTCACTTGCTGAAGCAGGCCTGGGGAACTACAAGAAGCAACTGGAGCTGGCCTTCCGCAGCACGACGATTATCGAACGTGAGCATGGACGCAAACATGTGCGGAGCGCTGGGGCCTTGAGGATGTTGGCACAGGCCTGGGCAAGCACCGGCGACTATAAGAAGGCCGCGCAAGCTTCCAAAGAGGCCTGCGACATTCTCCAAGAGGCTTATGGCCCAAAGCACGTCCTAGTGGCAGAGGCACTCGCCACCCACGCGCATGCCATGGGCAACCTCGGCCAGTATCAGGAACAGCTGCAGCTGGCGGAGAGCAGCTTGAAAACCCTCGAACTGCATTTCGGCTCTCAGCACTTGTCTATTTTGAGTTGCCTGGCCGCGGTCGCAAGTGCACACGCCGAGCTTGGGCACTTTCAGGAAGCTCGCGCAGTCGCGGGGCGCGCTTGCGCAATCGCGGAATCGAGCTTCGGTGCAGAGCACTTGGTGACAATGAGCTCTTTGTGTCTTCTGGCCAACGCAGAAGGCGCACTGGGCAATTATGAGTCGAAGCAGCAGCTTTTTGAGCGTGCCTTGCGCATCGGCACCGCGAGACTTGGAGAAGGACATGCTGATGTCGCTCTCCTGTTGCGAGGCAAGGCTGCCTTCCTGTTGGAGATAAGGCCAGCTTTCTTTCCCCTTGCCTTTGCGCAGGCCTCGGCTCAGCGCTGTCAGAGACGGGTCGGCCTGAGGCCGCGAAGCCCTTGCTTGAGAAGGCGACTCTCCTTCAGAAGGAGCACTTCGGCTTGGAGCATGTGGAGACCGCTCGAACTGAGCGGTGCCTCGGAATGATCTTGGTGGCGCTGGGCAATGCTGCAGAAGCACAAGAGGTACTCCAGCATGCACTCTCTGTTTTCGAGACACGGCTTGGGGAGGCACTGCGGTGGCAAGCTTTGACGTGAGTTTGGTGATGAACTCCAAGACAGAATCGGGAATAAGTGAGCGGCACCCAAAGCACTCGAACCAAAAGGTATGTGGCTGCAATGAAGTTCATTTTTCCTTCTCTAAGTCTGCAGGCTCAGAGTGGCAGCCCAGGCATTTTGTAGTCCAACGGGAAGCAGCGAGCGTCACTTTCTAGGTTTCTTGGGCCAGGCTCTTAGCTTGAACAAGGCGGCACATACAAAAGAGGGTCAACCCATAAAGAAACTTGAAACCGTTATAGTCAGTGTTGCGACAATGTTTCTTTCTTGGCCATCCGATGTTGCTATAGGTTTCATACGGTGCCATCGGCAGAAATTCGCACATCTCCTCAAGAAGCGTTTCTGCCCGTCGGTGGGAACAGGGGCATTGTGGCAAAGCAACAGTTTGGGTTCCCTCATATCATCACTTGAAGGAGCAGTGCCTTGTGCCTCGTTCAGGCCCACTTACAAGTCGCCAAGACGCTTCGCCACTTGGCCATGGCTTATCCAATCGGAGCTCCTGAGCGAAAGGATGCTGTCGAGCGAGCGCTGCCTATTCTGTACACGGAGGTGCGCCAAATGATGTCGGATACACGACAGCATTGGGGTGTGTAGCAATTGTAGCATGACGGAGTCTACTCTATTCATGGTCTTCTGGCTGGTGCGATCTCCTGATCCTCAATTCGTGCAGGGCCTCCAACACATCCGTACCCCCCGGTATTTCGCACAGCCGAACAAGATCAACCAATTCCCCCGTATGCAAGCCCAAAGGTCCTGATTATCTTGTGCTGGTTCGCTGCTCATCCTGCCCATGCTGCTCATGCTGATGCTACTGCCTCCACCATGGCCACCAACAGAAGCACCACCATCACTGTATCTCGGATCCTTCGCATGGCGAGAGGGAAAAAGAAGACGACGATGACGGCCATTGCTTCCAGAATGCACACTGCAGCGCTGCACCAGCAGCATCAGGAACCTTAACTAGAGTGGAATGGGGCAGCAACAGATCACGTCTGGGAAGAGAGCGACATCAGGGTACCGTCGAAAGCTGTGAACATGAAGTCGTGGAGGCTAGCACTCTGCTGAATGCTCCTGGCAGGTTGGGAAGGAACACCCCTGGACTTTGGAGATGATGCGCCTTCAGACGCCTACCAAAAGACAGCGGCTCGAAGGAGAGTCCGGGACAGCCAGAGAAAGGACGCTACAAGCTTCCGGCCAATCAGTCCTTGAGACTTCATGAGAAAATTGACACCGGCGCCAGCTGCAAGAGATGCGGCTTTGGAGTCAGAGGGCCGGCGGATGGCACCTCAGGTGCGGAGACGTGTCGCCGTACATGTGATGTCGCACTGGAGCGCTTCAACTTCACTCCTGTTCGAGGCAGGGGGTCAGAAGCTGAAGCGTTTATACTTTCCAGTGCGCGCTTGCAGAGGTTTGTGTCCATGCGTGTTTTTGCCGGAGGCCGTGGATGATTGCTGGCCTCTCTTAAAGCGACCTTAGTGTGACAACGGGTGGCTGTGGTGCTGATCGCGAAGCTGGCACGAAGCTGGCTCAGGCTGGAGTCACTGCGGCAGCACAGCTACAGCAGATCGCATGGAAGCAACATCGCGCCGATAACATTCAGGCACAGCGCTGATTATCAGCACTGCATGAGAGGGCAGTCCTGCATAGGATCTTCCATGGTCGTGTTTGCCTACTTGGGCTTCAACACTGCACCGCGCACATGGAAAACAGTGATATGGCTTGGAAACGGTATTGTGATACCCCGGTGAATTCGGTTGACTGTCTCTGGCTTGCAGCTTGGATTCGCTCAGTGGCGCAGGGATCGGCCGGAGGGCGAGTCGGTCGGGGGCGAATTGGGGGCCCACCCATTGATCACCCTCAGCGCGCACACACACACACACTGACTCTTCAAAATGCAGATTGAGGAGGTGCTGGACAAAGTGGCGAAGCAGAGGGCCGCAGAAGACTGGAGAACTGCCACCAGATTCCTCTTGACGCAAAGAGCCAAACTGATGCACAGCTGCCGTTCGGGTTTCGTAAGGGGGGCTATGAGGCGATATAGAAACTGATGAGTCGTGCCGGATGTATCAATGACGCATGAGAGCTTCATTGCCGGACTTTCGCAGTCGTCGCGGATCAAAGCAGTGCGAGAACCTTGCTGGGTGCTGCTGCGACGAATGGAGGCTGACTTCCGGTGATGGGACACATATGTCTCTTAGCCCTCCCAGATGTGGCATCATATAAACACTCCAGGACTCAGAATCGAAGCACTGTCATCAGGCTGCTCAGTGTGAGGATGGAAGGGCAGAGCAGATCCATTACCTCAAGGAGGCGCCGATTTCAAGCATCCAGTGTCTCCGGCGAGTTTTTAGGGTTTGCGACTTGCTGAAAGTTGTGGGTATGGAAGGGACAGAGCAGTTGGTGACTTTAGTCGATGGTTGGGAGAATGCTAGACTATTGAGCAAGGCGACATGTCGACAAGGTTCAAGCTCTGAAAATCCGAAGCGGGTCTTTCTGAACTGGTTGCTTGATCACTGGGCATTTCAAAGCCAAAGCAAGCGAGCTTGCGGAGGCGCTGTACTCATGTTGCTCACGTGCAGAGTAAGAGATGCACTGTTGGTATTTTGTGGTGCTTTGAGGCATGAGACGCTTGGTTGCGTGTTGATTTGTGTGCGACATCTGGGACTTGCGAGGCGGGGCTCCAGGAGCCGATCTGTCCGGAGGTGGGGTCAGCCGCTCTATCTGACTCTGACTTGGAGATGCTTGAGGCGTTTGAGAGACAGAGCGCAATGCCGGCTCAAGTTCTCGCGAGTTCCTGTCCTGTTGCAGCCCACAGAGCATGTCTGGAGATACGCTCCGAAGGGAGTCGGCGGGTTCGTCGCAGAGCATTTTGGAAATGATGAACTGCTATGCGCAGTACCGGAATAGCAAGTGCCGNNCGGCACTTGCTATTCCGGTACTGCGCGTAGCAGTTATGGTCCTAACAAGTGCATCAAGTATAGCTTCATGGAGGAAGTCGACTCGAACAAGATTAAGTGGTATACGGCAACTGTGATTGTCAAAAGCATGGATGAGTCGACAACTGGGCAGCCACAGAGAAGCAAAGCGGCGGCCAGGAAGTCCGCCGCTGCCACATTTTTTCAACTCAATCGGCGACGCGAAAACATGGTTGCGACTGAAAGGCGGGAACGCCTGATGGGTCTTGGATGTGCATGCTCAGCTGCTGGGTCTCATGTTGGGAGCTCCGTGTCCAGTCCTTGCATGCAAAGAGCAGTACGCAGTAGTCGTTGTATCAGGGGGCAGCAAAAAAGATGGTGCGAATTCCTGCGCAGATTCAGACTCGGTGAGGAAAGCGTTGAGGCGTGCATTTGATGGTGATGCCCTGCATGCCAGGTTTGCAGCTGACATTCATCTAAATCTTCAAGGTGCCGTGTTGATGCCCCCAGGGCAGCATCAACGCCGCCCTTGCTAAATTTAAGCATGTTCACGTAGCGTGCCAATACGAATGCTTTGTCACATCCTGAGTCCTGGCGTTATTTAGCCACCGCCCTAATTCCCCCCTCCATTGTGCGGCAGTGTTTCTCTGCAGCTAAAGGGGTTTCTGTGGGGGTTCGTCGTGAAGGCGGGATGTCGTCCTGGTGCCAGCGCCCCTGCTTGCGACAGCGGGAGAGAAAGCACACTAAGTCACTAAGTGTCTTCAAGGCCACCCGCGAAGACGCTCGGGACGCCCAGGTCAGCGGGAGTTTCAGGCAGATTTATTCAAAGCCCTTCCAGTTTGCAAGGTGGCTTACCGCACCACCTTGATCCAAGGCTTGGCACTGATTGTTTGTGTCCAGAGCTGCCAATGTCAGAGCACAGCACGGGGTATGCTGTAGCCTTCGGTTGTGCCAGGACTCAGCTAGCTGAACTTGGCTTGCATCATGCAGGAACTCCACACACTCCATTGAGCACTCCCTTCCAACCCAACTCCTGACACCGACCGGCACAAGACGACGACCTCGACTTTGTAAGGTCAGTCGGTGTGTGGCATCACGAAGTTGTACGCTTACTTGACATCTCAATTTTAGCAGCCATGTAGCAGCTAAGGCCCTGTAACTGTTTTTGTGCCGTGTTACAGTGGCAGCATCTTATGTCTCAAGCAGTGTGCGTGTGCGTGTGAGGAGGGATGGCAGGTGCTGTGTCCCGGGGCATCCTGGGGCACGCACGGGTGAATCCTTTTGGGAAGGGGATTGACGGATTGACAGGTCTGGCGTGTGTGTGTGTGTGTACCATGTTGCTCTAAGAGCTTGCGCAGCATACACAACTCGCGAGACAGGACAGAAGTGGAGAGATCCTCTCGGCTCTGCCCCTCTCTTGATCACCCCTCTTTTCCATGTTTTGGGGGGCTTTTGGGGCAGAGGATTTCGGCATCCTCCTGGCAATATGCTGAAGAGCGAGTAGGCCGGAACGCTAGGTTTGGAGCTCCAATCGAGCGCAGCGCCGCGGCTTGTCCGTAGCATGCACTCCGAAAAACTATGTACAGGCCCATGCGATCGCAGATCTCCGACCACCCTTCAAATCCCAGCGCCAGCAGCGAAACCTGCGGCAATGTATATATTCTTGCATCCACCTTTTCATCCGGATCTACTTCTCTTTCGTAGTCGCTGAACATCGAAAGTTAGAAACTGAGTCGGCACTTGCGTGTTTGTGACATCTGCGTGACAGACGCTGGCGACGCGGACCTTGCTGGCTGAGAGCATGAACGGTAGCATGGCGTGTTCCGTGCGCCGTTGGGGTAAAGAGGTGGAAGCCACCTTGTGCTGAGGGGCTGCCCCACGATCTGTCGGCGAATGACATGTTACTGAGCTCCATGCTTGGGGAGCTCCGCCACGAGTGCTCTGGGCCGGCGAGGAGCGAATGGTAGCGACCTCGAAGGAAGAAACACCACAACAAAGGCCCTTGATGCAACAACAAAGCCCCGTGCTGGCTTCACAGGTGCAGCCGGCGGGAAGGAGTGCAGATAATTGTTGCCCGTGTGCACCAAACGGTGCGGAGCTTGGCATACTGCCATTGGTATCGGCACGTGGCTCACCTTGCAAGATGCTTACAACTGGCCATTCTGCCGGAGATTCTGCGCCCGATGGCTTGGAATCCGGCAATGCCTTGCCCCACCTGAAAATCGCGGTGTTCCCACAATGCAACTTGAAAGCGTCATACGCACTGCAAGTTGCCTTGCTGGTCTGTTGCACACCTGGCACGGGCAGCTGATATCAAATAGCATTAAACCGCATTTCAGATATGCGTGTGCTGTAATAATCTGTAATACAGCAGGTTCGAGTCACACCTTCTGGATTCGCACGTGTAGAAGCGCAGGACTCGAATCACCGCTGCTGGCTAATTCACCGCTTCTTCTGGACAGTCTGGATCTGGCTTTGAGGAATCTGAACATGTTGAATCGCAAGGCAATTCAAAACTCATGCAAAGTCATCCAAATTTACCAAGGGCGACGAAAGCTGGCTTAACGTTAGAAACATGGCAGGAAATGGGTGGGAGCATCACCGGCCCAGCTACCAGTCAAGCTTACATAGCCAACTAGCCGACTAGTACTCGTACTGATTGACATGAGGAGCTCTGCTGTGGAGCGCAGGAAAGCAGAAACAGAAAAAACACCATTGAGGGACAAAAGCCACAAATTACAAGCGTTGCAAGGATGGCATACATGCGGGAATGCATGCATATGAATATATATATATATACAAATCCAAAAATACAACAACTAAACAAGTCAACAAACCAAAAAATACATGTATACTTACGTGTGTGTAGACGTGAAGAGGTGGCAGAGACTGCACAAAGAAACCCGCTGGCTCTTTGGATGGATACTACTCACAGCATCAATCATGCTGTATCTCCGAACCCTGCAAGTTCTGCAGCATGTCCTTGTTATCCTGGCAGTACTCAGCGAAAGCTACCTACCTACCTACCTACCTACCTACCTACCTACCTACCTACCTACCTACCTACCTACCTACCTACCTACCTACCTACCTACCCCAAAAACTCTGACATGTGATTGACTGAACTCCCCAGCGAAGAGGGGCCAAGCACATGGTACTTGCTTTAACTCTTCTCAACCCGTTGCTTTTGAAGCGGACGAAAGAGGGTGGTGGTTTGGAGGGTCCGAAGGCGGACCGGAGCACCGCTCGCTGCCTTCATTCAGGTACGCTCCCGACTGACCTGGGCCCAGCTCTCAGATCACCTCATGGTTGTTGTTCTTGCACGAAGCACGTCCAGGCTGAACCCAGCTGTCTATTGTGAGGCCTCTACACCACTGGCAGGACCGTCGGCACAGACCCCGGTCGCCTCCGTCGCTTTCTGAGACTCTTCTTTCTGTTTGATTGGCAGGTCAAGGCGCCTTTGGGCGCGTGGCGCTGGGAAGGCTTTCTCGGAATACAATGTTAAACTGAGCATGTCTCTCAGCGCAAAAGCCAACGGCATGTCCTGCATCAGGCACTGCTTCACCGCGGAGCAGGTTGCCTTGAAGGTCCTCCAAAGCGACCTCATCAAGGAGGCGGCCCGCTCTACCCGCAGCTCATCTCTTGGAGCCGGTGTGGGCCACTGCCTAGTAGTTCTGAGTTCCTGAAGTCGCGCTTCGTCAAGTTGGATTCGCAAGACGTTAGCGCACCATTTAATTCGACCTATAATGCCAAGCAGGCGGAGGACAGAGCCCGGGTCGAGCGGGAGATCCAGCTCCTGAAGCTGCTCCGGCACGCTGCTTTGAAAGTTAAGACCACCATGGGCTGGCCAACAAGTGAGTCGCAGTAGTTACGTCAGTTCCAGAATGCCTTGGGCTTGTCGAACTTGCTCTTAGGCACCCACACGTGGTGCAGCTGTTCGAGGTCATCGAAACAGCGGGGGCGTTGGAGCCCCGCTCCTGCTGACGGTACGCAGAGGAGGAAGAAGCAGCTGTGAGGCTTTACTTAATCATGGAGTACGCCTCCGGCGGCGACCTCTTCCACTACATTGTTGAAAACCAACGGGTGCCCGTCCACGGCCTCAGACCTTCTAAGATCGACGCAAGTCTACGCCACTGTCTTAGAACGGCGCGTGAGGAACCCCAAGCCTGCCGCTTCTTTCACCACATCATGGCGGGCGCACGCCACTCAGCCCTAGCAGCAGCAACAGCATGATAGTTGCCGTGGCTCCTGAGCGTCCCGCCAGGTCGAGCACCTTCACGCGATGAACATCGCTCATCGCGCTTGGGGCCCGGTTGAACCGCCGGCATCCACACATGTTCTCCACTGGCAGGGTACCATGAAGTATCCACATCTCTGGTCTGAACATGAGGACCTCAAGCCGGAGAATCTGCTCCTAGATGAGCATAGCTCTTGGCTAGCAGGAACATCGTTGTATACTCGGGTGAGCCCACACGTTTGAGGCAAAACTGCGTCAAAATCGCCGACTTTGGGCTCAGCAAAGTGCGCAGCCTCAGTGTTCACGACGGTCGGATCATGTTCATGGTCGTCATCATCATCATCATCATCAGACCATCCGGCTTTTGTGTCCTTCGATGGGAATGACACTTTTGCAGCATCCACAAGCGCGGCAGTAAAAAAAAAAACTTACGTGAAGATGCCACATGATTCTATCTGCGGGTTTGCCCGTTGCGCAGCGCTTCGACGACAACCAGCTGCTGAGCACTGCCTGCGGATCGCCTTGTCTCGGGCCGAGCAGTTTTAGCGGACCCAGTGTCTAGTCTCAGAACCAGCCAAACCTTTGCTTCCGTGGAGTTGTGGTCTTGAATCAGCGCAACGTGTGGGCTGTGGGATTGCCGACGACGGTTGACACATGTCGAATGTCCATGGTGACGCAAGGCTACGCTCCCCCAGAGATGGTTTCGAGACAGAGCTCCACACCGAGGGTGCAATTTGGTGCGTTGGAGTATGTGGGAGGTGTTGCATGTGCCCATTCCAAGAGTTCCCTGGGAAGACTCTGAGGCTACGTCCCGCAAATGTGCGACCTGTGGAACTGTGGTGTCATCCTCTTTGCCGCGGCCTCGATGACGGGCTGCTCCACAGTACCAGATGTGCACGGGGAAGCTGTTTGGGTCACCGTGCCATCGGCTAAATCCTGAGGCAATGGTATGCGGAGTTTTGCCCTTCGAGGACTGGGAACTCTCAACGAAGGTTTGTTGTTTCTATACCTCGCTCCGACCGCGAGGACTCCAACCTCCAGGTGCTTTACGAGAAGATCTTGGCAGCCAGCTACACATCTCCCTCCTGCATCACCGACTCCGTGAAGGATTTGGCTGATGCCTGTGGTTTGTGTAAGTTGAGGCGTGTCAGCTTGAATCATCGGGCTGGATCAGCAGTGGGATGGGCGCCAGTGCAGGAGCTGATCCAGTGCAGGAGCTGATCGCGGGGCTCTTGACGGTGACGCCGGCACATCGCTTCACCATCACACATGCCCTGCCCCTAAACTTTCGAACCGGCCGCATACGGCGGGCGAAAACGCAACCAAGCGCCTGCAAGCAATTGGACTGGAGTAAGAGCCGTCAGGCAGTGACTCGGTACCCCCTAAACCTTAAACCAAGTCTGCGTTTGTTTTCACTCCAAGGTGAGGGCGCATGAGTGGTACCGCCAAATCCCGGAGGACGGAGTGATATGGCATTGTCTAAGCCGCACCTCTTCGGTCAAGCTTCACTTTAGTCTTGTCGTTTCTCCAACTGCTGTCGCTCACCCGCCTCCTTCCTTTCGCGCATCATGTTGCAGCATGCATTGCAAGAGGCATCCGTTCGTCCACACCAGAGGAGCTGTGGACTTAATGGTAGACTGCTGGAGGAAGATGTTTCTAATATGTTTGTTCTGGCTAGTCCCATAAGCTTGGTTGCACCTCGTTGTTTCTCTTGAGGTTTGCAAGACACTGTTCTGCACGAGCTGAATTGCCACGGTGCGGAGCTCGCTTCGCAAAAGCGGATGAATTGCCCCCCTGCCGACCCTCACCCGGGTGGCAGGCATCCCACTGGAGTATGCCACAAACTGCCTCCTGAACAACAAGCACAATAGTGTCACAACCACGCCCGGCGCTTGATTATTCCTTTAGCAGCGCGTCTGCGTGTTGCTTGCGCGCTGTAGCAGAGGTTTTGCAGATGCATTTTCAGAGGGTTTTGCCACAGTCAAGTATTCATGCTTTTGTGGCCCCCCAACGACGGAGAGTGTTCTCCATCTTTATGGTCCTATAGAGTGGCAACGGCTTGTTTTGGGGCTGCCCAACTGGATTTTTCCGACCTTGGAAGCAATGAAAAATCTAAGCATTGGCAGCTGCGACTTAGCAGTGGACAAGGGTTCCTTTCGGCGGTAGCGCAGTAGGAAAGCCACATAGAGATGAAGCACGGATATGAGCTTTGAGGCTGTTTGGGATTCCGCGATCTCACTGAGATCGCCTTGACTTTTAAACCGCTAATGCGAACATGTCAGGCCATTCATTCTCCAAGAGGGGGCAGTCCTGAATGCTGCGGCTGCTGCTGCTACTCCGGCTGCTGCTGCTAGCCACTATCACTAGTACTGAACACGATCTACTACGTACGATTATCTACTATTGCATTGTCCCGGCAATTTAGAACCGCTGTTTGTTTTACAAATCTTGCTAGGGCATTGCTAAGCCGCGGGGGGCTGGTAATCTTGCAATCTTGCTTTTTCAGACCACTTGGCCTGAGGTATCATCTGCTCGCGGCCAAACGACGCAGGCATACTCTGCTGCTTCAGCTGTGACAACGTGCGACCATTTGCCACAGATGGTCCGAGATCTGTTTTTGCTGAGTTGCACCGTCATTCAAATACGAATGAATTTACGCCGAAGTGCTTCGCCTCGGTTTTGATGATCGTGTTCGATGACACACTTAAGCTTGGAAACTGCAACGTCCTCGCTGTGAAAAGTGGTTTGGCAGTCGTTTGCGAGACCATGCCACTGGCAGGACAGAAGACTTGCAAGAACGCAATGGCCTCAGACTAAGCAGCTCAGAGGCGCCAGCCAGGCATCCAAGGGATCCACTTCAGTTGCTCTTCAGGTGGCGTAGGGGAGCATGACGGGCCCTCAGAGCTCTGCAGCTTCTCAGATCACGACAGCTAGCTCTGTTGGGCTTGCGGGAGCTATCGTTTAACACTTCACCTAAGTAGTATCGCCCCAAGTCAAATGGTCCTTCCACAATCCTTAAGGGGGCGGGCGTGATTGAATAGCATTGCGAGGGAAGTGCTGAGTCTGCGACTGTTGTCTTAGTTTCTTGGCACCGCCCGCCCGCCCACAGGCCCTGGGTTCGCCGACTTTCGGTTCCCTGAGCTCCCTTTTCGTGTCTCCCCTCGCGCCAAGCCCTTCAAATCTCCATCAAAACGCGAAACGCGCGTTGGATCTTTGCTAACGGCAGGCAAAACAACCGAGGCTCGGCTGTGTGATTCATCGCGGCCGCCTAATGAGGGGCCGCGCTCAAGAAATGTGATGAACTGGAATCACGAAAGGACGGGGCAGGTTTAAGAAATGTGATCAATGCGATCGCCAAATGAGAGGGCACATTTCAGAAATGTGAGGCGGGTTGAAAGTATGTGATAAACCCAAACCCGCACATGTAAGAATCGGAGTCGCTTGATGAGCGGGCGGGCTTCAGAACTGTCATCATCCGTGATCGCCAAATGAGCGTGCACATTTAAGGAAGATGAAGAACAGGGATCGTCAGCAGAATCGCCGAACGAGGGCGCGTCATGAACCAGCATCGAGGAGCCGGGATTGCTGTGATCAACCGGGATCGCCAGCAGGTGGGCGGGCTTGCGAAGAATTGGAATCGCCAAATCATGGGGCAGGTTGAAGATTCGCGATCAACAGTGGTCGCCAAGTGAGGCGGAATGTCTTCTAAATAAACGTGATGAAGTGGGATCGCCACAAGAGGCGGGAGTTTAAGACATGGGATCAAAGAGCTTCGCCAAATCCTTCACCCGCGCCGCAGAAGCGGCCGAGTGCGTATGCGTAGCAGATTTCAAGTTGAAAGCTTCAGTAATTGGCTAAGCTGCCTCCGGCACAGTTCGAAGCTGATCGTAGCTTGCCGAGTTATAGCTTATGCCGCTTATGCCAGGCATTTAGGAGCACAGTGTTGTCGGTCAAGGTACTGCTACAAGGGTCTATCGATATGTGGGCCAGCGTAAAGCAGGAGAATGCTAGCGAATCCGAAGCTTCATGGCAATGCATATCTGTTTGCCTCCACCCTGCCGAGCAAGCTTTGGTGGCCTTTTCTCAAGTTAGAAAGTTGGTGCTGAAGAAGAACTGGTTCAAATTCGGCATAAAGTTCATTTGAGTGGACCTACTTCCTCGTGGACCTGATGAAAAATTTGCATGTAGGGTAGTGTTGATGTGAAAATCTACAGTATGTTCATGTCTTAGGAATAACTCGCCCAATTCGAGAAACAGCAAAAGTGCAGCGTGTGCCACTCTTTGAGTAGACTCAATAGATACGGTATGACTGACATGGCATACTCATATAATCTCATACGACTCATAGCATGCGGAAGCAATGCATCCTGTGACATGTTTGCGCAGTATGTGACACGCCGGCATTATACCTCCAAAAGTGAATTCCCAGAGGGTGCATGACAGCAGAAGCTGTGTCCTGCAACGAAGTTGTAAGGTGACTTCAGCCTCGTCCACGCGGAGTGGCGTCCGATGCCAAGTGGCTGTGCAGTTGCCTTCGGCACCTACAGTGTAGCTGTGGTCGAGTGATCAAGTCATTACTAGCACTTGCTTTATAGGCTTAGATATGCCAATAGTATTCCTCAATTAATTACTTCCGTGTATACACTGATGCAAATTTGCATTGTAAGCTTGCCTGCATATCTTGTTTATGTTAGTTGACACTACCTTCATGTCTTAGGCAGAACCCCACCGAATTCGAGAAACAGCAACAATGCAGCGTGTGCCACTCTTTGAGTAGACTCAATAGATACGGTATGACTGACATGGCATACTCATATAATCTCATACGACTCATAGCATGCGGAAGCAATGCATCCTGTGACATGTTTGCGCAGTATGTGACACGCCGGCATTATACCTCCAAAAGTAAATTCCCAGATGGTGCATGAAGGCATCGCGGACGGATGACACGTCTGCGTCCGGCGTCCGATGCTAAGTGGCTGTTTGCAATTCCCATGGCTGACAGTGTAAATGTGTTGAGGTGATCAAGTGATTGCTAGCATTTGCCTCGAAGGCTTAACGTTAGCAGGTGCGAGGCAGAACTGCAAGCCAGTGTGAATCATATTGTCCATCTTGGTGCTCAGCCAGTTGACATGATGCGCATCAGCTGCGTGGCTCTTGCATGGTGATATATATCGAGCATCGGCTGTTTGGCTTTTGCGGCTCACCTGTGGCATAGCGCACTAGCAGCAAACAGCCTGTCGTTTTGCGACTGTCCGCCAATTCTCCCGGTCTGCCGTCGAGCATCATGAGCCTCAGCTGTTTTACGTTGTTGCAACAGGTGCCACCAGCCCCATTTTGCATGGCATCTTGCAAGCGCTCGCACTCCGAAGAACATCCTGAGCATCCCCTGTCTGGCTTTATTCTGCGACGGTTCGCTTATGCAAGGAGCATGCAGCATGTCAATGTGCAGGTTGGTTGTTTTGGCAATCAGTCAACCTCTCTTTGAACATAAGCCTCGGCTGCCTGGCTTTGCGTGCATGGCTGCTAGAGCATTATTAGTTCTTCTTGCCTCTCGATTTGGTTTGGTTTTGTGTCGACGGTTCGCCCTCTCGGCGTGCCTCGCGGTGGCGCCTCTGCTTGCAACAGTGGGAGAGAACGGACACTAAGTCATAAGCGGTGTTTGGGATCTCATCAAGGCCACTTCCGAAGACGCTGCTCGGGACTCCCAGTGACAGCATCGCCGGGAGTTTCAGGCGAATCTATTCTAGCGCCTTACAGTTTGCCATTTTTGCTAAGGGCGCTTGCAAACCCCACGTGGTGGGAGCCGGGCCCTCATGGCTGTGGCAAAGCCGTTGATCGCAGAGACTTCTGCGCAAGATATGTGCGTCGTCACTTGCAAACGTAAAGGTGCCGAAAGCTCCAACCCCCTCTATTCCAAGCTACTCCCGCGAAGTGCGGGTCATAGAGAAGATGTTCCTGGTGCCATCCGCCTGTGAGGTGGCAGCAGACATTCGAATGGACATCCAGGCTTAATTTGAGTTTGCATCAAGGGGCAGCCATGCCCGCTCAATTCCTGACCCCGGCTAGGCCCGCTACGTGGTGAGGCAACGACGGGAAGCGGGGAGAGGGCAAGGGTTGGGGAACATGCTTGGAGGCTTGTCTGTATCATTAGATCATATAGTATAAGGTAAACCTTTAGTCGGGCGTCTCTTTGTATTGCCGGAAAGTTGCAGGAAATTTCATGTTTTCTGCGGAAAACTAGGAAACCTCAGAAAGCTACAGAAAACTGCAGGAAGCTAGAAAACGCCAGGCAAAGCTCGGAAAAGCTATGATAAACAAGCAATGTTCGTGGATGGGCTTTGTTGTTGAAGGCCTCGCACAAGCTCGGATTTGTTCAACGTGTGCATATCCTCGGGCTTTGGTCTCTGGTTGCTACGAAAGGCTAGGAAGAGCTAGAAGAGCCTAAAACAACTAGCAAAGACTAGAACAAAGTAGAAAAAGCCAGAGTTTTCCTGGGTTTAAGTCGGGACGGTTTCTGCAGAATATCTCGTTCTCAGTCATGTAACTAGTTAGTTCCTTTTCTCGTGCTCCACAGACAGAGGTAGGTCTACCTTATACATTCTTAACACGGTATCTGAGCATCTTTGCCCTTGCCCTCCGTGCTGATGAGGATGCCGCAGACCCCGCCCAGCGTTGCACACGCCAGCGCAATCCAACCGCGGCTCGTGATCCAAGGCTTGGCGAGTGGGTTTAGTTCCAACGATATGGTCGCATGGAAACTGTTACAGCAGAGTACGAGGCATGTGGCAGCCTGTGATATTAAGTCCCCATGCAGCTCATTGCGCTTTGGCTTTCCAGATGCAGGAAACCCACCTCTACAGCCCAGCTCCCGAGGCCAAGCGGCATAAGACTGCGACGAAGACTTTACAAGGTTAACAATACCGGGTGATTCAGCCCATTCCAGTGGCACTTGTATAGTATACACTCTATTTGCAGCTTTCGTGCTTCTCTTGGTGGCGTCTGCGTCTCAAATCCTTGTGTGTCTGGCTGTGTGCGCCCGTCGGGACGGATGACAGGTACTGGACACACGTGCGTGCTTCGCAAATTGGGAGGCGGCCGTTTGGTCAGATCAGTTTGTGGAGCGTAATTGTAAACGCTTCGCATCGTCGGCCTCGGCCCGGTCGCCAACAAAGAGGGCCGACGAATTGCTCGGATGTTTGGAAAAAGGCATCGTTTCTTTAAGGCATCAGGGTCGGAGCTGAGCAGGGGGGTGAGGAGGAAGGGGAGGGGAGGAGGACGTGAATTACAAACAGACGACCCTAGCCGTCTTGAAAGCTGCCCACCTTCGAACTCAACCGCTTTCAGGCCCCTGCGACGATTGAGCATGTACATGTGCATGTGCGTATGTGTGTAACTGTATGTCTGTAGAACTGTATGGATGTGCGTATGTAAGCCAGGCTGTATAATGGGCTTGAGGAGAACGTGGTTTTATTGCCACAAACAAGCCTGAAGCTGTGGCAACCGCCTCAGTGATACCAATTACTCGATGTGGTGGCAGTCACCACAGTGGACTCTGGCATGGACGTGAGGAGCAAAGACGCTGATAGGGTGTTTTGCATGCTGGTCTTGGTCGCTGGGAGACATGCTGCCTATCGCAGTGCACTTCGACGCAGCCTGCTGGACGGGGGCGAACATCAAAGTGGGCTTAGCCCTATCTGATAGCCCAGGCGACCAAAATTGACCGTTTGAACCAGCGGGGTGAGAGATCTGGCTAGAGCAGATTTGTATACTTGCTGCAGAGAGTGATGTCGGGAGAGTCGTTGGACGAGCGCTGTCAAGTTAATTCGAGACCTTTGTTGCTTAACACTGCCCGAGGATGCGAAGCCAATCTGAGAAACTGGGCCTTTTGAGTCCAGATGAAAGGTTCCAGGCCCGTTACAGGTTCTGAGCATAGATCTGGCTCTATACAGATATCCTGACCGTTGGTCGGAGGCCGGGGATGAATGCGCAAATTTGCAGGGTGCGTACTTTGGAAGCGCGGACTCGAATCTGACAGTTGCTCGCATCTACATCGACCTTTGCGCACATACATTGCATGAACCTGATTTGCTATTCGACACGTCTTGATGCCAGCGCTAATGAATCATCTTGAGAGGCTGATCGAAACATGAGAAGCAGCAAAGTGTGCAGCCAATCTGAGTTGACGACATTGAACCTTTTCACGTGCATGAACCAGCCGAGTTCGGTCACTGTGCGAAAGTTGGGGTGGAACCCATGAATTTGCGGTGGTTGTGCACAATCTTATCTCAACTTGAAATGCATGTGCAGTCACCATGGCCAGGCATGCCAGAGGCCAGCAAGGCAACTTGAGTATGACACGTTCAAGTTGCTACCTTCCAAACGGTGATTTCCAGGTGCGGCGCCACATGGCCGGGTTCCGAGCCGAACACAGAAAGGCGAAAGACGATTGCGACTCCGTCATGCGACACGTTTGGCTCAGGTCACATCTCCCTACCCGCATCATGCCACGTCCTTACGGGAAAGCTTGAGACTGCCGGAGCGTGTTAAGAGCCCCAGTGGCGAAGTGCCGATGGAGTGACTTGACCAAGAGCTTAGCCCTTCGCGGACGAGATAAGTACGTGAAAGATTGCTCGCAGGTCACACTCTCGAACCCTGCCCGCGTGGCCCGTGCCGACAACCAAGCTGACACTGGCATGCCTCTCCAGTCCTACTGTCTCCAGACGGTTGCAGGTTCCAGTGCGCTCAGATCAACAGGCTCGTTCGGTCAAAGTTCGAGCAAATCTCAGTCGTAGACTTGCGATGCCGTGAATGGCTGAGGCAGAACGTTTGTCGCGAGCCTTCTTAAGTTCGAACATGGTGTCGAAACGAGACTGAAATGAGGCGGCCAGCCAGGTATGCTATGTCGTTCGCCCAACCATGTTCGGTCCTTGGCCTGCGGAGATGTGGCAAATGTGTAGCGGATGCACCGCGGAATGTCAGGGTGAGCAGCATAGTGGCAGTTTCAGTTCGAGTGCTTACAGGCGGCTGCCTCGCCGCGTCGGTCGATTGATCCCAGTGTACGCCAAGGCTTCGTTGAATGGATTACTAACCGTGTACGGTATCATCGACCCAGCTTGACGATTCTTCAACCATCTGCTGTCAAGGTTGATTTTCGCCGCCATTGAAGGCGTTCGTTCTGACGTTCGTTTGCAAGATCTGTCGATTCAGGAGGCCCTCACTTGGACACATGATGGCAGCTCGGGTTCAGGGCCGGCTTGGTGGAGAGGGAGCATTCCCTTCAAGCGATACTTCTGTCTTGGGGCCTTATTTCAACTAGTTGATTTCCGCCTTCGCTTCAGTGACCTCCATGAACAAAGAGTTCGTGGACCCGAATTCGGCGTCTTGTGTCGACTGCCGTCTTGCAAAAAGGCAAGACTTGTTGTGCGGTTTCACGCGAGGCCACGTTTACCACTCCGCATGTGAAAGAGTGTGAGCTTTGGGGGCACATGTTCGGGCACTTGTGAATCCGCATGGTGGGGAATAGACATCGGCACGAAGCAACGTAGACACTGCTTGAGCTTACGGCGTCCTCGTTATGATAGTGTTGATTCCAACAATAAGACCCTCCGTCCTCATGCAAAGCCTGGGCTTCACGCGGTGCCAGTTTGGCCCAAGCTCGCGTAAGTTCCACGAAATGGGCCTGGGCAGGTGGGCACTGATTCTACTCTCCACCTTGCCGCTGCTGCTCGTGCCACTTCTGGTGCCGGTTCTGGCCTCTGATGCACTCCTCGCCTTGTGCTTCTTGCAATTACTTTGCCACACGTCTCTCGAAGTGGGGACTTCCCGTGACTTCCTTTCCTTCGGCTTGCGCCTTGTGCTCGGCTTCACGCTCAACGCGTTCCTGACTGTTTCCGTGGCAGGCAGGGATCTTCTGCTGGAAACAGGCGAGGGCAAGGGCGGGGGCACTGCCTTGCCAGCAGCGGCCATCAACAGCGGTGAGGAAACGGTGACCGACGCGCCTGTCACCACGCTGTCGGTGGTGGTACCCTGCGCAAACGAGACCGCTTGGAACGTGCAGCACACGGTGCAGGCAATTTGGGAGGCCACGCCAAGGGCAGAGCTCTTGGAAATACTTTTGGTGGACGATGCTTCGAGGCCGAGCTTGGAGCGACAACTCTCCCGCGCCGTCTCCCGCGGTGCTGCTTTGTTTCTGACTTCTCATCGCGCCCGGGTGCTTCGGAATCCTGATCCGCGTGGCTTGCTCCGCTCGAAGCAGAGAGGTGCGGATGCGGCAAAGGGAGATGCCATCGTTTTCCTGGATTGCCACGTCCGGCCGATGGAGCACTGGACTGAAGGCCTCTTGGAACACCTCAACGCAGACTGGCGCCGGGTGGCTGTGCCCCTGATGACGAACTTGGACCCCGACACCTGGCGGGAGCTACAGCCACACAAAGGCGGTCAGAAGATGTGCTCCTTGACCTCGGCCTTCAAGCTTTCTGTCTGTTCCACCTGAACTGAACTGACACTACGAACTTAGTGGGTTGCACCCGGTGTCGAAGAGGTCTAGATCTTCTCACAAACCGACGATGAAGGACCAACCGAGAGAGAGAGAGAGAGACAAATCATCAATGTTGACATGGATCGTGGCATTTGCACAGTTCTAGTTTAGTGTACTGAGTTCAGCGATGGGAGCATGATTACCATGTCTGCATCCTGCATGTGTCCTGGAGAGTGTACAATCACCTTTCCTGGTTGTCGTAGACTATATGGCTTCAGCCTTCAGGTGATTTACACTCGATACTCACTCCCTTCGTCCCAATAAGAAGTTGGGTGGGCATGATGCCCGGGGGATTTGATCGTCCCCCATGCCCAGGAGAGAGAGAGAGAGAGACAGAGACGTGTACTTTGCACAGTCCCTTCAGTAAGCCCCAATAACTGGCGGCCCTGGCGGCCAGAGGGCTTCAGACGCTCCCTAAGTCCTAAGCCCTGAGGAAGCAGAAAACGGAGACATACCATCTTACCCTTAGGAAAACAGAGAAGAATTTCGTGAGGGGTGGAGGGATGAGGAACTTAGTAGGTATCTCGCTGGTTGCTTTTTCTTTCCGCTCTCGTCAAGTGTACAGACCGGCCACAATAATAAGAAGCAGAAAACTGTCTTCCTCTGCCGACCTCTTCGGCCGTACAGGAAGAAACAAACAGCAGGAAGAATAGTGGGGAAGGTGAGGAAGAGCAACCTAATCTTCCGACATGCCTGAATCCAAATATAAATATGCATCTGACAGTAGCTCAGAGAGCCAAGAGCTTGCAGCAGCACACCCGGAGTGCAATCGACCAGCCATTGCAGGTTTGACATGGGCTGCCGACGCTTTCTGGTGCGATGGATGGCCTGGTGACGAAGTGCCTTTGCTGTCCGGTGGCTTGATGGCGCTGACCAGGCGCTGGTGGCAGGTTTCAGGTGGCTTGGGCCCGGTAGACGAGACGATGCAGGGCTGGGGTGGCGAGAACCTGGACCAGTCCTTGCGGACTTGGCTGTGCGGGGGTGAGATCCGTGCTGCCCGAAACTCCCGGGTGGCCCACCTCTGGCGCGATGGGAAGACGAAGACGGCCCCTCGATACCGACTGTCAGAAGCCCAGATTCTTCGAAACCGGCTCCGGGCGGCGGAGGCTTGGATGGGGCCCTGGGCTTCGAAGGTACGGAGCTTCCAAGAGTTTCAGCTGCTGGCTACGGCTACGCACCGCCACGAGATTTATGACTCGGAGCTTCAGCAGCTGCAGCGGCGGTTGGGCTGCGCTCCCTTCGCCAACTACTTGGACACTCTTGTCTTTGTTTGCAGAAGCTCACTTGTTGGCACATTGGTAGCACTCTTTAATTTGAGGCGCCGGTTTTTCTCAGGAGTTCATGCGTTCATGCATCGGTGGCTGACAAGAAGTTTCCTTTGAGTCCGAATGCTGGGCCCCTGCTCCTGTCCAGTGCCAGGAGCATTTCAGAGAGCTCTTCAGGCTCACGGGGCTGCTGCCTGAAAGCGTCTTCCACCTGCAGCTGGAGAGCCAAGACGAGACGGGCTCGGCGCTTTGCCTCAGCGTCGACCCCTACGAGAACTTCAAGCCCTTCCTGACCCGCTGCATCCAGGGCCTGGCCTTCCAACGCTGGCATCTCCTGGCATCGGCGGAGATCTCAGAGCTCTCGGTCTTGAAGCTTTGGAACTACGACGTGTGCCTGGCCTGGTACGGCGGTGACTTCCAGGCTTAAGGGAAACAACACAGAGATTGCAACCTAGCGATGCAACAGAGCTCTAGCCTGAAGGGTATGATCTCGATGTGATGTTTCTGCCCCCTCAGACCGGAATGTGTTCCTTCTTCCGGAGATCACGGTTCCAGGAGTTCGCATTCCAGGAGGCGTTGATTACGGTCCCAAAGCTGACGAAGGCTTCGCAATGTCTAGCTGGAGCTCCGCACGAGCATCTTGCCAAGCTTCGACCCGAACGGCGACAGGGGCCCATTGGGTCCACGCCCCTCCTGGCAAATACCGGGACTGGCTCCTGGCGCCTCTTGGGAAAGTGGTGTCTGGTTCCACCGCGAGAGGCACAGGGCAATGGGGACGTGCGTCTGTTCCTCTCTCCTTGCAGTGAGTTGGGGCCCAAAGAGCAAGCCACGCTGGAAGAGCTGGGCGCCGGGAAGGGCTTCTTGCGTCAGCTACGCATTGCTGGTGATGGCCGATGCTTGCATGTGAAAGGCAATGGATTGGCGGCATCACAGTGCGGAGAATTTCAAAGCTTCTTTCGGGTGCAGGAAGGTCGGCCGCTATGCGAGGGCGAGAAACCCATGCGATGCCTGAGTGCGGAAGGTTCCGGCACTGGTCTTGCCAGTTTGGCTTTGGAGCCGTGTGAGCGCACCTCAGAGGCCTCTGAAAGACAACTCTTCGTCCAGGAGCCGAGCCAAAGCCGCTTTGGTCGTACCTTCTCCTTGCGCCAGGGCCGTCAGGGGCATCGCTGTCTCATAGGCCTTCCTCAGTCTGGAGAGCTGCAGTTGGTGCTGGCCGCCTGTGACAAAGCTTCATCTTCTTGGGCTCAGACCAGAGATGCATTAATTTGGACCCAAAGGTCCACTGGTTCCCAGGCCTTCGACTCCATTTCGTGGGGTCCCACAGACCCACGAGATGCGAGCCATTGCCTCACTGCCGAGCGCTCGAAGGGAGGTTTCCGTCCTTGGGGCTTCCACCCCGTCCTGCGCTCCTGTTTCTTCGAGGACTTCACTCAGCGATTGAGGGTCGGGAATGGCAGCGTCTTCATTCCCAGCCACGTGGCCAACCAAGGCCGAAGCCGTTTCCCTGCCCTCTGCCTCGCAGCGGACTCGCGGAAGCGGAGCATGCGGAGCCCTGTGAGCTCCGATCTGGACTCTTGGAGGCTCCTCCGAGCGGAGCCCTGCTTTGAAGCTGGCAGACATCGCCCGAAGCTTCACTGGCGGAAGCTTTACGAAGAGATACCTCTGGAGACGCGGCTTCTCGTGAAAAATCGTGTGGCAAGGCAGGCATAGCACATGCTGCACGCATGCGAAGTTGTCCACACAAAGAGTGAATTGGAATGCCCAAGCACATGAGTCGACGTCCGACAGTCTGCCTTTCAACAATCACCCTCCTCATGTGGTGTCGGACTGTTTCTGAGCATGTCACGGCAGAACCACACGAAGTGAAAGACATGCAGCAGCACACAAAGATCCTGCACAGACCCACTGGCTGTGCCTTCGGAGGTGGGGAAGTGAAGCTTGCTAAAAGCGGCCGACGAGTTCTAGTGAGTCTGAGCTTTGGGGGCACATGTTCGGGCACTTGTGAATCCGCATGGTGGGGAATAGAAACCAGCAGGAAGCAACATAGACACTCCTTGAGCTTACGGCACCATGGGCGTGGTAATGTACTGGCTTGATGTGCATCTTCGAGGGCATTCCGGTGGAACTCTGCTGACAATCCACGAAAGGTTTGGTGACGTTGTGGAGTGCCGCAGGCCTTGGGCTTCAAGATGCCATTATGGCCAGTTTATACCTCCGGACAAGATGCGATGTTCCGTGGAAGAAGTGTAGTGTATGTGTACTCGGTTTAAGGGAGAAGGAGAGCCCTTCCGTCGAGGAGATTTATTTTCAGGTTGCTTACAGCCTCAGTTGTGCCATGGCATATGTCCCGGTCCCTGGTCGACCGCACCTCGGCACGACACGCAGTATACGCAGTGGCGATCGGCGTGCTTGTTGTTAATCTGTCTTGTTTGCCTGGCTACCTATTGCATGTCTTGCCAGCTGTGCGCCTATCTTCTCTGTCTGTGTTTATAGTTTTGAATCATCGCAATGTATGAGTCATGCATCGACCTCAAAAGCCCAGCGATCTTCACTGCCAATCGAGTGCGCTGTTTGTTCGAGTCTTTGTCCCTTTGTGTCTCTCCCTCTTTTTGTAGTCATGTGCCCAGGACTCGGCAGCACGCACGGCCCTTTCCCAGTCCCATCAAGCCGGTGCCGATATTGCGATTGGGTTCGGTGACCAGTTCGGTGCTTCCACTACATTGCAAAGCGAAGCCAGCAGTTCCTCCATCTCCGTGTTCTTGCACCTGGACTCCACGCAAAGTGCCCCAACCGGTGACGCCCTCTCGGCCGAAGGCATCTGCTCCCCGACCCGAGCAGGGAGCTCCCTTCACACCCCCTCGGCCCGAACGCAAGGCCCAGTATGTGACAGTGAAAATGCCGGAGTCACCAGAGCCCGTCCAATCCGAGAAGGTTCCGGAGCCTCCGGTGCCTCCTCCAGCGAAAATACCGGTCATCACTCACCCGCACTATGCCATCAGGCGACAAGTTTGCCAGCAAGTGTTGCTCACGAATTTGCCGATTGGTGTGGAAGAGCATCACGTTGTGAGTCAGCTTGACGCTGCTCGCCTTGAGCAACCCTTCGTTGTACAAGTCAACCAAGAAGCCTCGACATGCATTCTGTTCTACCCCCAAGTTTCGAAGTCTGCGGATATGCTCGTGGAAGAGAGACTTGCTTGAAGTTTGCGCCATCAAAGGTCATCAGTGAGAGAGTGTGCGTAGACATGTTTGAGGGAGGTCGCAGCTCAGGGACCATTTGCTTTTTGAGCATGCTGGGGCGAGACATGTACTTCCAGCGAGCCTGCTGGGCAAAGTTGAGCTCATGTGGACGGACCCGCGCTGTCCCAGAAGAGGCCAGAACGCCTAGCTGGCTGAGTGGCTTTGAAGGGTAACGCCCCCTAGTTAGATGCGACAGTCTTGCAATCTGCAGGAGGTCAGAGTGAGAAAGATCAGAGCAAAGGAAGCGAGAAGGAGCAGGCAGAGCTGCAGGAGACACCCCAATCGCCGCTTGACCAGCAGAGAGGCTTGCTTTTGCAGTCAAACCCGATTTTGCCAAGGCCAGGAAAAGAAGCCGCCGAAGAACGCGCTGCCGCTCGGCTTGCGCAAGACAACCGGACAATCAGACTCAGGGTCAGCCCATCAGGCGGCCAGACTGTACCTTTTCACAAGGTGTGGGAAGTGGGAAGTGTTTTCAGGTTGAGTCTACGCCAGTGCTGCGCGAAGACCAGAGCTGCGCCACGTCTGCAATTTCCCGCGACTAACTCTAGAGTCCAAATGCGTCAGACAGTGTTCTCAAATATGGCGCGAGGTCAAACGAGCATCGAGAGCCTGGCGGACGGCTGGGTGCGGCGCCTCGGGAGCGAAGAGCTCCCAAGTGTGGGTTCGACTTGGCACTACAAGGACAGCTGCCGGCCATGTCGATTCTTTCAGACTGGATGCAAGAGAGGCAAGTCCTGTGATTTCTGCCACCTCTGTGATGGGACGGAGAAGCGGCGACGTGTTGAGAAAGCGGATGACCTGGCAGACATGGATGGTAGCACGGAAGCTGGGGAGTCGTTGCCGAGTGCAGACGCGAGCAAGTCCTCGGTCGAGGTCAAGTCGGAGACAGGGACTGAAGAGGCTGAAGAGAACGAGCCTGCCGAGCCTGAGATCTCACACGAGGACATGGCCAGTCTCATTGGCCGCCTTTGGCCAAAGTCCGAGCCCTGGGACATCTCGGAGAAGCGGGCCAAGCCACGCACTGCACGTCCGAGAGCGCGCAGGGCGCAAAACAGGAAGCTATCGAGGTTCCTCAAACTGCACGGGAAGAAGCTGTGGTCTGGAAGCCGAAAAATTAAACGCCGAGCCGACATGCGCCGGCCAAGCGAGCCGGCTGAACCTCCACGGAAGTCGATGGATGGGACTCCCCTCCACCCAACTTTGTCGAGACACCACACCTCTGACTGGCACCTTGAGGGAGAAGTTGCTGTCCGGGAGTTGCGATATTCCCAACGAACTTGCGGCTCTTACTTTCGTTGTGGCCGCAAGTGTGAGGATCTGGTCAGAGACCTCCACGAGAAGAAAGTTGACCCCAGGACTGCCGAATTCCTCGTTCTCGACGTCATCAGGGGGAAAGATTCGCGCGGACGCTCTGTCCTCTGGTCAGCAGACAATCGACGCCTCTGGGTCTTGAAGAAGTTTCAACAATACACACAAGGTGAGATCAAGGTCCGAGTCCGATTTCAAGGCGACTTCCAGGCCTTCAAGCGCTTCGAGCGTAATTTTGACACTGACTGCGATGGCCGTTACATCAAGTTCCGACAGGACTCGCACAAGTGGCTGAGGGATCCCGTAGGACCAGCAAAGCGAAGAAGAAGCGGACGTCGCTGACAGCCATGTCATCAACTGTTTAAGTGCAACATTTTAAGTTGTCCCTTAGGGCCGGGTGTACATAGGTCAGAAGTACATGCACTCGGGGACCGATTCAAACTTTTTGTGGGTCGCAGGCTTGGAAAGCAAGTAAATGCACTTTGACCCGTGTAAAGGTCAAAGGGTACCGTCACTCCTAACATCGCGTTATTGCTTCTGGCCTGCAACTTGTGGGAATCTCCGAAGGCTAGTTGCAGGACATGTTCGGACGATGCTTTGGTATCCAGGCTAAACATCTGCAAAGACATGACTCCCACATGTAACGGGAAGTTAAGAAGTCAAGCGCGCTTGCGAATTTCAATTAGCGAATCTTGGCGCTGGTCCGCTCGTCCTGCCCTGCTAGCCTGAAGCATGTATTATCGCTTTCAGTCTGGCCGCGACCGCTGTCAACTGATGACATTTCAATAGCCATGCCGTCGCGAAAGCCTGTAAAAGTTGTTTCGCTTGTTGAATGCACGGGATGGTTCGTGTGGATATTAGGTTCGTCGGCCCACTGTCTCCTCTTTTTGGCTGCATACTAACTGCAAGGGTATCGTCAACGGGCATGGAGAATATAGACAGCAACGACTAGGATTTAGAATAAATAGAACGAATAGCGGCTAGATCGAATATTATAATTGAAGCGAATAGATTAAAGAGAATACTCGAATTTATATTCTCAAATCGATATTTTACAATCAATAAATAAAAAAAAATTCAATTATTTCAGTAGATTGCAATCATATTGAAAAACCATATATATTACTATGCGCACTATTCATGCAAAAGTAAAATAAAAAAATTCATAATCTTCGATGCTTTCGTATTGAAAACGGCAAGAATAAATATAGTGAATTATCGATCTCTCTATTTCGATAATTGGTAATTATAATTAGAATAAAAAATTAATTAGCTGGCAATAATAAGATAATATAAATATTAAAATTAATAATGGATTGTCCGAGTTTGAGAGCCGAAAATTAATAATGGAATAGAAATACTATTAATGAATATTCTAAATAGATATAATGATTTTTAAATCTTACTACACCCCTCGCTCCTTATATAGTAGGCAAAAAATATTAATATATTTCTATTTTTTAAATTTCTTTACCGAATTTTGCTATTTCTTGATATTATTATGAGAATAATGATTTTAATTGATAAATTATAGAGTTAAAATCCGATAAAGAAATAAAATAAAAATAATATTATATAATTAAATATGATTTATTGATATCGATCGAAAATTAAAGAAATAGATTTTTTTATGATTCTGTAGATTTTGCATATATGAAATTCATCTATAGCATCTAAATAGAAATATATAAGGATTATCGATTAACTAGTTATTATTTAAATAGTCTTACTATTAAGAAATTTCGGTATTGGCTAAGATTTCTATATATCTAAGATATTTTATTATTAGAAATTTCTCTTTATTTTAATATCTCATATTAAGATATATGATTTAGAAATATAATTTAAATATTATAGCTCCTAGAATTTACTCATCTAAGAATTAATTATATCTCTAGCAAAATAAGTTTTTTCCCCATTCATTTTCTTTTCTTTAATTCATATCATGGAAACCTTCAATCCTGAACCCTAAACCCCAAACCCTAAACCCTAAACCACGACTCAACCCGACAACCTGGAAGAAAAATTCACATTCTCTCAGGTTCGCATAGATCAGACTCGATACTTATCATGCCGGCTAAACCTTTCTGCCTCTATTGGGCCTGCCTGCTCGCTCAAATATTTTGTCTTGCTCCCGAGGATTCAACCGGTGCGCCGCCTTTTGACGGCAGGCACAACAGCCGGATACTACCGATGCTCTTGAGAGCCAATGCCGAACCATGTAATAAGCCTGAAATTGACTTACTAGTACCACTAGTACTGGTAGTATTAGCTAGTGATAGTACTAGTAATATCAAAAATGCTAGTGGTATCTATAATATCTATAACTACTGATACTACCAGCACTATCATTCCAACAAGGAAGAGCACGAGGAAGCGTACTTATATCAGCATGAGTATACGATATTTCTAATAGTAATATTAGTATTACTATTAATAGCAGTAGTAGTAACAGTAGTTGTTGTTGTTGTAATAGGAGCTTGTGTGCTCAAGGTAATTTGAGCTGAATTATGATTTCGAAATATATGAAGGAAGTGTAAACCAAATTAACAGTCTGAGAAAGGCAGAACAAATAGTCCTAAGACCTCCCAGCTTAGCTTCATGAAGGCAGCAAGCAGCACAATCGAATCATGTTCATTTTAAAATGAAATCCGATATCTATCCTAGAAAATTTGAAATATATATATTTCCTTCTATATTTTCAATATAAAAATTAAATTCTGCAATATATTATATATATTTATCTAAATTGAATATTTCTATTATATTTTTATATAATATTTATTCATCTCTTTAAATAAAATCCAATAAATATTTCTCTTTTTTAAAGATTTAAATCATATAAAATTTGTATCATATCTCACTATATTTATATCCAGAAAATAAATATAATATGAATCGACTTCAAAATTATTTAAATATAATATACTTATTTTAGGGTCAGAAGATCTTCTATCGTTTTATAATGAAAGTAATTTAAAACTCCTATTATTTAGAGCATTATCTTTTGACCGATCCCTATCATTTATATATCAATATTATCATTAATTATCTTCGATATTCGCCTATTTTATAACCAATATACGACTTTTTTTTGATTTTATCTCATATAATTATTGTAGAATTATGAGAAAAATAAATAAAATATTTTATTCTCATATCTTCAGTATTAAAACGCTAAGAAATATTCTATTTATTCAGTTCCGCCCATGAGCAGCTAAAAATATTTCTCTATCTAGATTTCATTAGGATTCTTGTGCTCACAATTGCCCAGCTACTCCCCCTTTCCGATGAATAGTTCTCCTATAGATATCTCGTAAATCTCTACTTATTCATTCATTGCCGTGTCTAGTTTTCCCTCCTTGCTGATCTCGCCTTTCTGAGATCCGTTAGAGTAGCAAGTGGTAGTAGTTTCTAATGTGCGCTACGGCATCTCGGAGAGCTCGAATGATGTTATTCTGCCAAGTCCTTATGGCTTAGGTCTTCTTCAGTCCCCCCTCTCATAGACGTACTTGACTGAAACGCAACATCGCACGTACTAACTCAACGTATCCCCATCACATAGAACAAATGTTTGATTAAACTCCATGAGTTCGGGGCGGGTCGCGGCATTCCGACATTGCCCGTTCTGTACAAAACTGTTAATTAAAAGAATAAGAGCTTGTGTCTCATGATTCCTCATGGACTGACAGGATAATCAACGAAAGACACCACCTCATTTGCCCGCTTCGTGCACACGGACGCTGCCTCACCGCTCACGACCTCTGGCGTGCCCCTGTTTTGCCGCCGAAATGTGCCTGGAACTCCTTCTGCGACAGCAGGCAACCATCGAGCGCTTCCCGAACCTCGGACTCGACCATGTCGGCTCCGATGAAAACGATCTCAGTGCGCCGATCGCCGAAACGGTTCTCCTTGTACTTCTGGGCCTGGGCTGGCCACTTCTCCGGCGGCATCGTGACCACCAGCCACCTGCACATAAGGGCACCAACGAAGCCAAAGAGTGGGAAAAATGATGCAACATGTCTATGTGGTTGTGGTTTCCTCGGAGCCGCGCCTGGGACCTGGCTTGAGATCCGCCGTGAGACCGGCGGAGCTCCACTCCACAGCGTTGTCCGGGTTGCCCGCCGACCACGCGAAGCCTTTGGAGCGGAGCACCCCAGGGAAGGAGTAAGTACCCAACATGCTCGTCAGACGCTCGGGGTGGAAGGGCCGGTCAGCTCGATAGATGAAGCTGGAGATGCCGTACCTCAGTTCGCTTGAGCTGGGGGGCGTCACTTACAAAATAACAAAATCCTCATTCGCATCCTAGGTGCTCTTCGGTCTCCGGCTTGTGGTGATTTCCCATCAGCTCCTGTGCCCACCCAGGTGCCATGCTGGCTTCCCTCATGTTGAAGCTGTTCGTATTCAGGAGCAGCGCCGGGCTCACCTTCCCGTGCTGGCTCTCGATCATGCGAGCCTTTGGGTTCAGCTTCGTCATGATGCCTCTCAAACGGCCTAGTTCTTCGGGGGTGACAAGATCTGTCTTGTTTAGGATTATCACATTGGCGAACTCCGCTTGGTCCACCAGCAAGTTGACAATGCTGCGCTCGTCACCTTCCTCAGCCCCCAACTCCTCCCTAGTGACCAACTTGTCGCTGGAACAATAATCCTTCAAAAAGTTTCTGCAGTCAACAACGGTGACGAGTGTGTCTAAACGCGCGACACCTCCCAGTAAGGGACGACCTTGCTCATCGGCGGCTGCAAACGTAGTGGCCACTGGCATCGGCTCCGATATTCCTGTACTCTCTATGAGCAAATGTTCGTACTTTTTCTCGAGAGCCAACGATTTCACGCTTTCAATCAAGTCTTCACGGAGCGTGCAGCAAATGCAGCCGTTGTGGAGCTCAACCATTTTGTCCTGGGCACTTCGTCTTTCAATATCTAAGCTTATTGGCGTGCACAAGCCTCAAGCATAGGAAAGCTGCCCTGCTTGCACTACTCCAACCCTCGCAAGCAGAACTGCGTTGCTGCATGGTGGGATGCAAGAAGGGTCCTTGTTCTCCTGCAGCTCGACTCCATCCTTCACGAGATCCGCGTCGATGTTCACGGATGCCATGTCGTTGACAAGGACAGCCACACGCATGCCCTCACGATTGTTCAGAACGTGTGTGAGCAATGTCGTCTTTCCTGCACCCAGAAAGCCGCTCAGGAGAGTGACCGGGAGCTTGTCCTTGTCTTCCATCACTTCGCCCTGGCTCATGCCGGTGAGGTTGGGATTCTCCTGGGGCTCATGCTTGTGGTCGTGGTCATGACCGTCATGGTGTTGCTCCTCGGTTTTGGTGCCCCCGAAGGCGCCTGCCCGGGCCCTCATCTCCTTGATCTCCTCCTCGCTGAGAGCCTTCGGCGCGCAGGCGCTCGTCTCACCTGTCTGAGTCTTCTCCTCCCGCTCCGTCTTCACCTCCTCAGCCTGCTCTGAATCGGCCGACGTGGTCGCTGTCCCTGCTTCTCCCTGCTCCGGCTGACCCTTTCCGTCCTGGCTCGCCTGGTGCCTTGGCGCAGCAAAGGGGGAAATCTGAGGAGGTAACCCGGCTTCAGAAAAGTTACCCAACAACTAATGAGCAACAGAAACCAGGTACATCCCGTGCTCTATGATCTTTCGGGTCGTGTCGTCACCGGTTTCGTAGAGTTCCTTCATCATGTCTAGGATGCCATCGTTGGGCCCGGTCTTGGGCTCAGCCGCCTCGTCCTCTGCGGACTTATGCCGTCCCTTGCCACACAAGTCCAGCCAAATGTCGTATCTGTCGAACTGGTTCTTCGCCTTTTGCAGCCAAACCATCACATGATTCTTCTTCACCTTGAAAACCGAGCCGGCGGGTATGATGCGATTTTCCAGGTTCGTCTTCCGGAAACGGTAGTTCTTGCCCTCGAGGCCAACAACCTTCAGATCGAAGGATGAGTCCGTGAAATCGCAAGTGATGTCCGTCGACGGCAACGCTTCAACTCCGCGGAGTCTCACATCCACCGTCACGAAAGGCTTGTCGCCATCACCCAGGTCTAAGGAAAACATGGTGATCTCCGTCCATGGCATGGAGGCGATGGAGGCGGAGGCTTCCACTTTTGTCTCGGTGGCCTCCGCTTCTGCAGAAGCCGCAGGGGCAGCGACAGCTGGCGGTGCTGGCGACGCTGGAGCTTGCAACCCCTTGGCCACAGCAAGATCTGACTCGAATCGGGCTTGCAGCTTCTGAAGCTCCTGTCGGACAGCCTCGTGGCAACGCGAACATGCGGACACAGGTACGTACCTTATACGTGAGACCTGCTGCATAGCACACACCTCGCACCCGTCCTGCCTCCAAGAGGATCAAAGCCCATGCACGCAACACACATACAACCATATAATTTACCATGGTATACCGCATATAGAGCCCCAGCCTCGTGCCGCGACAACATGAGCATCGCTGCAAGCTCCTGTAATGCCGCTTGCAGCTCGTCGACGGATAGCTGAGGCATCGCGGCAATCTTCAATGCGACTCCTCACCTCCCCTCTGCCTCTCACCCGCCTCGAACCAAATCGCGGAGGATACGGCATTCATGCGCACTCAAAGAGTCTTGACAGTCTTCTCTTTGACCGTGACCCATATCAAAAGGTGCATGCTGGTAGGCCCCCCAATTCATGGACTCCAACATGCAGACCTCACGGCCTGCTTGAATGAGCTCTTCATTCTTACAAGTCTCGTTTCAGGTGCTTAAACAACACTTGCGGTGAACCGAGCTGCCGTAACATTCGGACCCACGGACGTCATGATCTAGTAAGGTTTTCGGCACTGCAAAACCAAACTGCACCACAGTGCACCGCAGTACTCTCCTTGTGCATCCAAAAAAACAAGGAAACACCAGATACCCAACTTCCCGACTGCAAGTGTCCAGGATTTGTGGGTTGTTGTAACTATCTGTACGCTACCACATTCTGCTGAGCGAGCTGAAACCGCCCAACCACCAGACAAAGTTAGAGCCAAACTATATCTCTATGCGAAAATGGATATTGAACATCACATCGGCTTCAGGTTGCCTTGCAGCCGGACGCGACAGACCCTGGTCATCATAGTCAGAGAGGGGTCCCTTAGTTTCTTGGTTCTCCTTTTTGCGCAACCAAAAATGGCAAAGACAAAATGAGAAGAGCAAAATAAGAATTTGACACGCCGAGGTCAGAGTACCCTGGATTTCTTATTTTCATGTTGTGCATCTTTTTCTAAGCAAACTTTCGTCGCACGGCTGTTCGAGGGGCTCAATTTCTTAAACCAGAGATTTCTTAAGCAAAGGTTCCCGGCAGTATGTATGTACGGTTCAGGGGTTTTTAGCATGTAACTTAAAAAACTCTTGCTGTCACCATGCTCGACTCACGAAAGGCCGCGAGCAACACAACTAAAAAAAGAGCAGCATCAACACCTCCGGCCCGTGCAGCGAAACAACAGGTCTGCTGCCGAGAACGATCTACGTGGGCGGTGACCGCAGCGGATGAAGTTTCTGACCTCTTGCACGGAGTTCCCTGCTTGAAAATGAATTAGACGGCTGCCCTCGAAAGTGCAAAGGTCACAAGATTCTGGGTCTCCGTGGTTTCTGAGTGTCATGGCTCCAAGTGGGACCGCGGCCGGTTGGATGGACTGGAAGGACACAGGCCCGGTGCGGTCAGCAGTGATGCGAGGCCACCGCCATTCCTGGAGCAAAGCTCAGGCTGGCAGCAGGTTGGTTAACGTGACTGTAATGAGCGTGGTTTGCGCCCACTTGGAACATTACAAAGGGGCTTCTCAGAAACGACAGAAGCTGCCAGGCAGGGAATGTCAGGCAATGAGCTGCCGCCATTCCATTCACTTTACTGACGAGAACTCCAATCGCCAACATCTCGGCTTAAGGCCGGGATAGACGAAGGCTTGGACAGCGCTGGCAGAGTGAGCACATGTGTGTGTGAGAGAGCGAGAGAGAGAGAGAGAGAAAGAAAGAATGAGAATGAGATGCACAACAAGTTGTGCGACTACTAGGGCCGAACGGGACAACAGACTTTTTGCATGCAGGGTCAACACTTTGCTGCAGCTGAATGCTGCTCCTCTGCGCTGCGCCTGTCGAGAACGTGGGAACAGGCGGATGGTGAAGCGTGTTACACTCCATGTCCTTGTGCAGGTCTCTTCAACCGGCCCTGGCTACATCCATTAGCGTGCCGTGCAAGTTCCGATGAATTCTGGAGTCTGCAGGATTCTGCAGGTACCAGTAGGTTCTTATGCCGGTGCTCAGGACCTAGTCCAGCTGCATGGACTCCGGGTCTGCACCTTCGGAGCGCAGCACCGAGAAGCCAAGGGCCATCGCGTCACATAGCGCTTTTAACGGAGCCGGGGAGCCGTCGTCTCGCAGATCCCGAGTCGCCCCAGCCTGGGCATGCACGGCTTCGGCGAAAGGCTCGGCTTGTCGAAGTGCTCAGAGGGCCGGCCTCGTCCTTGTCGTTTTGGAGGCTTGGACACCAAAAAGACCGATGAGCCTCTCGCAAATCAGCGGAGTCCCGCCGCCAACAGGATCCAGGTTAGGGCGCCTCTGCCCTCGAGCTGGCGACAAGCGCCCCGCACTTGGTGCAAACAACAGACGAGCCATCCTTGAAGCTGCAGATCCGAAAAAGCCGGCAGCTCCAAAGAAAGAAACGTCTCACGCTTGGGGCCTCCAAGGTCTTCTTGAGGATTTGGCCGTGGCCCCTCTCAAGAGCGGTGCTCTGATTCTTCTGTGCTGTCATGGCCGGCTCTGGGCCATGCCGGGCCTGTCCACCAGGATCCCTCCTCGCTGCAGAATCTCCCTGCAGACCTGCGGAAAGAAGGGCCGCGGAACCGGCGGATCGTCGAAGGTCGGCGTATGTCGGCGTCGGGGTGCGGTGCCGTGGTGGTGCCTGCAAGGCGGACTCCCGCTGCGAGGCTCTCCAGGCAGCGGCCGCCATCGCCGTGGGCCCCGCCTCCAAAAGAACCCCTCCTAACTAACACCCCTAAGGAGGACTTTAGAACTTTAGGCCCTTCTGTAACCTCCAACTCACGAGCTCGGGCTCGGACGCTCAAGCAAAGCGCCTGCAGTGCGCAGGACCTCGCTCTTCTTGCACTCTCAACGTCGGGCTTTAGCCTCCTAAAGTATCCTTCTGAGGGCTATGCAGAGCGCCCTCAGGATCACCATCATCCAGGCGAAGAAAAGCACCGCCCAGCAGCTCCTGCAATTCGATGCTTCGATGCAACCCTTGAGTCAAAATCGGTTTGTGATGTTTGTGGAAGCCTCGGACCCAAAACCTCGAAGATGCAGGAAGCATGTGCTTGCCAGCCCAAGCCCCTGCTTCCCTCAGCATTAGGTCCTGCACTGCCATGGCTTGGAAGGGCTCCTCCATCCTGATTCTCCAAGCAGCACACTCGCAGTGGAAAACATGGAGACCCGGCCTGTCGGACCAGGACAGCTCTGAGCGGCTTGGAGAACCCGATTGCAGAAGAAACTGCGTGAAATTTGGACCGCATGTTGCATTTGAATCCTGCTTTCGACTTCCGAAGGGCACCTCCATGAGCTGAGTTAAAGGCCTTTTGCGTTACTTACGCTTTCAGACTTGCCATGCTTGCTTTTGGGCGCGCCGTTGCTGCCTAAGACTCGGAGCCAAGGTTCGTCAGAAAGTCTCAGCAGGCTTTTCGGGTCTGGTGCTCGGGTGCTCCAAACGGCTCTCCAGCACTCGGCCTCTGGGTTCCCTGTGTTCCTCGCTCACGCCGCGCGGATTTGAGAATGATTTCGGGAAACTCAAGATTCCCCTTTCTATAACGACGAGCTGGCTGCTGCACTCCGCTTTGAGTGCAGTATCTACATCCATCGAACCATACGGCACATAATTGGATAATGGGTTGACCATCTACATCTCCCAACCACGCAAACACTACTCCACAAGCGTGCAGTAGCTTGGGTCTGACCAGCATCTGCAAGCGTCGTAGAATGCAAAAAGCCTCTCTGAGTCTGCAAGGTGCCTCAACTCTGCACAACAGTCTGGCATGTACTGTATCAGGTTGCTGCATGCTTGCTCCAGAGGATCTGAAAGCTTGCTATAACTATCAGCTTCCTGCAGCTAGAGTCTAGAGCCCTCCGGCCACAACTTTCCTAGAAGTCCGTCTGTTTACCATAATGTCAAGACTGTGATCGACCCAGGGAGCAGGAGACCTTCGGAACTGTTGCCCGCCCTGATTCAAGCCTCTCCGGAAATGGAGGTGGCGGAACGTGAACACGCGCGAGCACCGGAAGCTCTTGCCCCTCTGGATCAGCTTGGGAGTGCTGAGGGTAAAGCTATGACAGCTATGATATGAAGCTGCTGGGCAAAATGCTTGCCTCTTTCAGGAGGCCCTTGTGGCCTCTCATCCGAGACTGTCCATTCATCGTCGAGACCTTGCCGCGAATACCGTTGTTGCCAGTTTCGCCGCTACTTCCCACTTCATCCGGGCTGAGACGCTGTCCGAGAACGCGAGTCGCGTCGGCGGCTGGGTGAGCGACGTCGGCTGTTGGACCTTTCGGACAGTACAACTACGCGGAGATCAGAGCTGACACAAGTTGCGGTAAGTTGACCTGCGTCGAGAGTCTCGGCGGCCACCGCCGCCCCTCCGTCGCGAATCTGAGCGGCTGCGACCGCGCGAGTCACCACGTAGCTTCTCCTGAGAGAAGCCAGTCTCAACCACAAGAGTGCGCATCAACCCGATGACCGCCCCAGCGACGGACCTGCACCATCTCGTTGATAAGCCCTTGCAGGTTCAACAGAGTCAGTCAAAACAAGCTTGAGACTTGGCCGGACCGAGGACGAGACTTTCGGCATGCATGCGGCCGCCATCAGCTGTCTTCGAACCACCATTGGCGCTGAAGATCAACAGCCGCTCCTTCAGCTTGCTAGTTGCTGCTCTTCTCAGATGCCTCTAAGTGGGTTAAGTGGCCTCCCCGTGCCGGTCCAAGGCCATGAACATGAAGGTGCCTGTCGCCTGTGCATCCATGCAGCCTTAACGCTTTCGTGGCTGCCCGGTGTCCGCCGCTTGCCTGCTCCACCCGCCGCAGCTCGCTGCCGCGGTTTCCGGTTACCCAGCCTCGCGAAGCCCAAGTCTCTGACGCGCTCCACAAGCACGGCCACCTGGCCACCTGCCTTTGCAGTTCTCCGGAATGTGCATCTCCGTGCAGTCCTGCGAGCTTGTTGAATTTCTAGGCTCGCATTCTCGCAAGCACTTGGAGTGGCAGAGGCCTCTCTGTCAGCAACATCAGAAACGGTCACGGACCCGCGGCGCTGAGCCAACAGCCAGTCCTTAGCTTCCGGCCCTTCTGTGCCTTCTGCCACGTACTTCTGGGCAGCCCAGACGAAGTAAGACCCGAACAATAAACTGCTTGCACCGCTTTCTCTCCTGCCGGTAGCAGTGAAAGTTTTGGGTCCCCACTACAGCTGATGTCCGATTTCCTTCAAATCGCCGGCGATGAAGGCAACATGGCCAACATACCTCGTGCAGCACAATGCGATATTGCCCATGCCGCCATCGTCACCCTCATCACCCTCATCACCCTCACCATCATCCTCATCATCATCCTCATCACCACCGTCATCATCATAGGGAACATGCCGCAGTTGCCACACCGGCTGTTGCAGGCAGGCCACTGAAGGATGGAGCCAGAAGCCAGCTCCAGCTTCTTACGTGTGGCGCCCTGTCTCTTGCAGCGCACAACTTCCGCTGCGAAAGGACCAAAGCCAAGCAGAGCGTCCAACTGTGAAAAGTTGGCTTTTTTTAGTGAGGCTCGGACATGCGCTCGGGAAGTTGAATTCCGACAGGTACAAGTAGGCAACTGTGTTCACTTCGACGTGTCGGGTGCCGGCGAGCGGAGGCGGGGAGATATTGGGGAGATTTCAGTTCGAGTGAGTTACACTGAGTTTGCATTCGGATTCGATGTCGGCTCTTTCTGTCGGGCGTGCGGAGCACAGGATGAGTTGAATCAACCCACCAACTTGTAACTGGATTTGAGAATCTCGAATGATCGAAGTTCAGGGATGGTTAAAACAGACGGAGAATGGCACAAACGAGTTGTTGATGAAACATAAATGCGAGTTTGAAGTCGGGCGCGTTTGGGGGGGAAGTTGAGGGTTTCCAGTCGGTTCGGCTTGACGGCTAGGCTCCAGCCATCGAGTCGAAGGCTTCATATCCAAGTTGAGTGCATCGGTAGAAATTGGTATTTATGAAGAGACATCATTGATGAAAGGGTTTCCAAAAAAAGATTGAACCGGATTTTGGACTCCACATTTCCCCTGCCGACAACCATCGCCCCTCAGTTTTTGCTTGTCCCTGCCCCGGCTGGCTGTGCTAGCACCTGCGCTTGCAGTTGCCACTATCCCCGGACGTAAGCCCCAATCCCAAACCTGTAAACCAAATCCAAGATATGGACCCAAAACCCCCGACCAAGAAACCTACTTCCCCGGACCCAAAACCCTACCCTACACGAGCACCGCTGCCACACCCGACGACAACGACTCCTACGAAGTGAGGGACACAAGCGGGGTTTCTTGCGTTCAGGCCAAGAGGTCTCGATTGGTGTTCCCGCGAGGAGCATGCGGCCGAAACGCCTGGCTGTTCCCTGCATCCCGGTCGTCGTCGTGGTCCTCCTGTCTGGTGGTCCTGGTCGTCATCTTGGTCGTCCTGCTATCTTCGGGGCGCAAAAATGCTGTGCGTGTTTCATCATCGCTGGCATCATGCTTGGTGTACGACGGGGAGGACAGCACACGACGTCCGCGGCACGTGGGGTGGGGTCGGTGGCGAGGAAGAGGCCCGGGCCCAGGCACAGCATGTTCTCTGCGCTCGACAACACGATTTCGGCATGAAGAGATGCACAAAAGGGTCCGGCTCTCACCTCTCCACAGGTTTCAGCTCCTTGCCCCGACACAGACAGCCAGACAGACAGACAGACAGACACACAGACACACACCACTCCTGCCTCCTTTCCCAATGCATAGCTGAGCTCGTCGTCCTGCTGATGGTAATGCTAACCGAGATGCATGCTCAGGGTGCTGTGTGAGTCACCACGACAGGGTTGCATGCCAGCACCATCAAACAGCCTTCAGGACAAAGCGATCTGTCGCAAAGTCCCGCTCCTGGCAGCTGCACGACTGGGAGACAAGATGGATTCTGTCAAAAAGGAGATCTGGATGGCTGTGCTTCAGGTGCAGAACCCGGAGCTCAGGTCTCAGCAGAGCTGAACTTCTCGCGGACGCCCCGGGTGAAGACGCCGGGACTCTTGGTCTCCACGGCGCTCATGATCTGAAGACAGCGAGTCGCAGCTTTTTTTTTCCGGAACATCTATCTCTTTAAGGGCCTCCGTCCCTCCCAGAACTCCCAGAGAACTCCAAACAAAGAGGGGGGGCCCTGAATATCTCTTCAAGGGCTCATCACCCCAGAACTCCCAGAGAACTCCAAACAAAGAGGCTAAACCCTAAACCCTAAACCCTAAACCCTAAAAACAAAAAAGAGAGGGGGGCCCTCTAGGGGCCTTCAGCTCGGCTCCGCGGCGCGACCGGCGCGCGCCGAAGATCGCCAACTGCTCCGAGGTCCCGCGGCCGCCCCGGGCGCCCTAAGGGAGGACTGAATGAGGAGGAAAAAGATTAAAACAACAACAATAATAATGATAATAATAAGAATTGATAAGAATAATGATAATACAACAATAGTACTAATAGTAATAATATTATAGTAATAATAATAATCATCATCATGACTTCCTCACCAGCCTTTAAGGAAGGCGAGGTTTTTGAAGAGCACCCCGCCTTGCCGCCGCCGTTCTGAGCCTCCTTGTTCATGAAGAACATCAGGGTGCCCCACTCCTGGAACTAAACCCTAAACCCCTAAACCCTAAACCCATAAACCCTAAACCCTAAACCCTAAACCCCTAAACCCTAAACCCTAAACCCTATAAACCCTAAACTGCACCACACTTTTTTGGCCCTCACAGTGTGTGCAAGGGCAGGCGCCAGCACGCTTCACCACCATGCTGTGGCTATGTGTTGGTCCTCTTCCATGTTGCCCAGTGCCGCACGACGAGCACCCGTGACATAGCCGATGCACTCGCTTGGCACCTGCATGCGCTCTGCAAGCAGCTTTTAGCGAGCACCTACCTCGCAGCAGCACAATTCATTGATTTGGACGCACTGCAAACAGTGGATTGCTCGGCAAAAGGCCAAAAGGCGAGCAACGATGCCAGGAGCCCCACGTCTACCACGGTGCAATCGTCCCTGTCTTCCCAGCCGTTTACATACACCTCAGGACCCACACTCCAGAGCACTCTCAGTACTGAATGCGAGTTCTTCCGTCTTTCCAAGAAGACCGCTGGACCCTCCAGCTGGTCGAAGAGCCACTTCATGTACTCCTAGCACAGGGACGGGGCTTGTCCTGTCCTCTGTTAGCGCATCCGAGAGCACCCATCCTTGGCTTTCTTGCGCAAGTGCTTCTCCCCGGAAAAGAGAGCCACCTTCCGGCATGTCCAACAAGCCATCGACGCAATTGCAGCAGTTCGGGAGGTCTTGTTACCATCTCCCAGACAAGCATAATGCTTCCCTCCCGTCGCGGATATAAACACACGAACACATGCAGAGACATGCATGCATGCATGACCCTACATGTATTCCTGAAACTGTATGTTTGTCGACGGTATGCGCATGCATGCGTGCGCACGTGCCTTTTGAGCACGTGTGAGTGAGCGTCCACGCACCAATGCGTGCATACGATCGCTTCATTGATAAATTTCTGGCAAAAGCACACATGGAGACAGCAGGCTCCAGGTGGACAGGCCAGGCACATCGGACTGCACTCTGCTGCTGAGAAGCTCCTCCCCGGCTGGGACTTCGCAGCCTTCAACGCACATTTTCGTGCCACTCCGTCGTCCAGCACATGTGCGCGCGTCAACTTCGCAAGGCTTCAACCTCCCCCGAACACCGTGACCGGGGCCAGGACTTCCAACTCTGACATCTACCGCTGTCGGGATGTGCACATGTGTGGCCTTGCCAGCCTGTCTAGTGTCAATGCTGCCCCGATGCCTGGCCGACGTACTGCACGACTGCTCCGGAAGCCTTTTCCAGCTTCTTCCTGCCGGAGTTTAGTCCAGGATGATGGGCGATACCATGCCTCTTTCAGTCTGTCGGATTGCTGCCTTGTCCCGCCCTGCTTCCCAAGCGCGTAGGACAGCTCGTCGTCTTGGAACGTCATTGTGTCGGTGCCCCATGTACCATCCTGCAGATACAGATGAATGCTGTGGTACACTAGCGGTACCGGCCACTGATCAGCCCCATCCTCTCCCTTGCCCTTGTCACGGTCGACAACCTGCCACGAGTGCTGGGAATGGCTGAATTGCTTTTCGACTACCAGGGACCATGCTCTCCAGCCTCGTTGCGGATCTTGTCGAAGTAGCCTGGAACCTGCGCCGCTTAAAGGCTCAGAAGCAAACCCGATCTCGGCTCTGCGGCCTTGGTCTCCACGGCACTCAGGACCTTGAGCTCGGCACCACGGCGCGCCCGCACCTGCAAGCATCACAGCAGCGCAGCGGCACAGCCCCACAGCTCGAGGCTCGAGGCTCGAGATTTTCGAGTCGGAGTCCCGGCCGTGCCAAAGATCGCCAGCTTTTCGTAATCCTCCGGGTCACTTGCAATCGGCTCAACATTCCGCGGACGACATCATCCTTCCACACCGCTATGCTGCTCGCCGACAGCACTAGAGTCCTTTCCACGGCCCCGAGAACCATCCACTTCACAGAAGAACATCAATGTGTTCCTCAGCATTGCGTGCACTGGCTTCAGCGCATGGTTGCGGCATATTGCTTCGTCTTCGTGCGCTTAAGACACTTCCGACAGGCAGCATTGTGTAGCTCGGGATGACCCGTGCAGCAACCTTCCTGCCATAATCCCCGTTCTGGGGTTACGGCCACTCCTCCTCGATGGTCCGCAGGAAGTTCCCTGCCCTCACATGCGTCAACATAGGTCTATGTGAGGGACCAGGTTGCTTGCGGCCCTTGCGGCCCCGCCTTCCAGTGACAAAACCAACGGCCTCCTGTGGGACGTTGATCATGGTTAGGTCGTCATCATCGTCGTGGTCCTGTGACCCAGCAAAGCATGGCGTTGCTGACTTGCTACTTAGACTTGCAGTGAGCCTGAGTAACGTTGACGGGGCCAGTCCGCTGGTCCATGACGCCCTTGCAATACTTCTTGGCCCGACGTCTGCACAGCCTCGGTCACAGCAAGTTTACGACTAGCGACTGGGGGCCCGTGGAGGCGCAACATCGGACAAACCATCAATGCATCCACGGAGCTTCGAGCCGCGGATCTCCAAGATCAAGTCGCGCTCGAAGAGCTCGATCTCTGCACCTAAGAATTAGTGAAAAAGCTGCAGCCCGTGCTTCGAAAAGTGGTGGATTGGTGGCATCTTCAAGTTCTTGGACCACGGCCGGAGACCTTGGAGATCTTCTCTTTGGTCCTCCCTCCCTTGCCTCGGGCCGGGCATGGCGACTTCGGACGGCTCTCCCCGAATCCGAGGCTCGGTCCGAGGATGAAAGCGGCATCGTCGTCCGTGATCTTCATGGTGTCGACCCCGTGGTCCTTCCAGGACACGCCTACGACGCTGCGATGGACACAAACCCGTTATCTTCTCCCGGTTCCTCTGGCTTCTTGTTGCGGCTGCGGCTCCTGCTCGGACTTCGACTGTCCTCCAGCAGGTCACGAGGCTCGTGGTGTAGTGGCTCGCCGTTTGCCGTGATCTCGCGCCTTCCGCTTCTCATCGCGGCTGCGGCTTCGGTCCCTCAGAAGGCAGCGAATGGACTCTTCCCCATGCGGGTCTCGCTGCCACTTCGACTCTACGGGGAGCAGGGGGAAACACATGGAAAGTGGGAAGCCTAGCCGCGCCTAACTCCAAGGTGGCGACCACCTAGGAGGCTTCTCTTAGAGCTCGTGTCTGGACGCAGAGGTTCCGGAAAGCAAACCGTGATGATGCGAAAAGCCTGCGTATACAGGCACACAGCGACAAGCGCTAAACACCCACTCTCTCTAGAGCGTGTGTTCGGCCGCCCGATGTTAGCCACTTGTGCACGAAGCATTCTACGCTTTTGACAGTGCGCACGGCGTGCCCGCGAACGCGCGCGCACTCTTGCACGGTCTCGTCAACAAAGCACTGCACCCCAAAATGCTCTGAGACAGTGTTGCATTCAAGAATGCATGCCGTGCTCAGCGCAACAAGCTTCAGCAGCCATGCCGTCTTGTCAGTCCCTTTATCCCCAACTATTCCCAACATGCTTCTCTCAAGCTGCTGACTCTCACATGCTCATGTCCATGTCCCTCCCCTTTATCACGACTTTGCAGCATTGCGCCTGAGAAGGCAGGTCAGTCGATGTCAGTCGTTGAAGAGCAGTCCATGTGGTAAGGGGAAGAAGTTGAGCTCAGAGGTGCACTGGTGCCTTCCATTTTAGCTCACATGTTCCTAGAGTGCTACAGCTGGGGCCTGGTCCTACAGACATCGCACTTGCACAGATCTGCAAAAAATGGGGCCAATATGGGGCCTCCTTAAGCCTTATAGGGCCTCCTCAGGGGTCTCACGGTCCTGCTTGAAGTCCGAAAGGTGCGACGGAGATGAAAACGGATTCCATGGGGACGTCGGAGGCGGAGGGCCGTCAGGGACTGCTCTCGAGTGTCCATGAGGAGAGCGTGCTCTGCATCACGAAGAACAAGAGACGTTGAAGTGATCATGACAGACCTGCGCGGTCAACACTTCCGCTCTACCTATGTAACAGTCTTGAGGTCTAGACTCTAGAGCTTCTACATTTCGTGCGAATTGGTGGGGTTCAGGCTCTAGTTACCTTGCGAGCTCTTGGCTGCGCGACTCGTTGGGAGCCATTGGGTTCGTTGTTCGCAGATCTGTGGCCGCCACTTTCCGCGGCTCGGGCTTCGATCGTCACCACCCATGATTGCCTGGCAACTGACAATGCCCCGAGGAAGAATGACGTTGATCTCCGGACTCCCACCTGCTCTCCTCTTGGGACTTGATATGCACAGTTGCTGAATGTATGCTGGCAAACTTGCTGCTCTGGGCTGGCTGACTGTTTTTGAGCACTTGAAACTGCTGCGAGCATGGCTCTCATTGGCAGCCGTGCTGAATGAAACATGAGCGATCTGCATCAGATGCTAACGGCTCAACAGGCTCGGCGGTTTTTCCTCGTAGGCCGACACGCCGCGGCCTTGGAGGACCCCGGCTGCAGAAGACACAAGGCGCGGGCAGAATTGGCATGTCGTAGACCCGAAGAAACAGTAACACTTTGCTCATCGAGGCGCGCACCTCTCACAAGTAGGGGTCCACCACCATCTCCTTCGGATTCGACCAGGGATTGCAGAAGTCGCAAGATCTCGCAATTCCACTGCACCCGCCTGCGTGCGCTTGACCACTTTCTTCCGCTTCTTGGGGCGCGGATCGAGAGCCTCTACGAGGCCCCCCCCAGCACACAATGGCGACCGGAACCCACCCAGGTCCCCGACCGAAGCCGGTGCTTTGGGAACCGCTGCATCGGCCTTGGATTGCTGAACGGTGGCACAAGCCCTACCGGAAGATGCAAGAAGCAGAACGTGACTTGGTGAACTGTGCCACGGACCGTTCCGGTGCCTGTTTTCCCAGAGCTACATATGATCGTCTCTGCCTCAGCTCCTCACCGTCCCCACCGGCTCCTGGGGCACTGCTGCGGCCTTGGGAGATCTGTCACCACTTGCGCATGCCCTGACGCTCGACTTACTAGATTACCAGACCCCTTCCGCGATCGAAAAGAGAAACATATTGTTCGCACGAACGGGGGTTCACACTTGGCATTGCGGGCGGATAGCGAGTCTCGCCAATTGCCGAATGTGGCAGACGGTACTCAAGTCGGATGGCAACAGTGACTGCAAGCGTGATTGCTCTCATGGTCTTGTGAGGAAGCGACGAACCGAGGGATCTGGAATCCATCTCATGATCGATAATTTGCATGACGGGATGCAATGCCTGCAGTAGGTAGTCTAGTGGCCCTGCGGGCCGAAAGCATCACGCAACCAGAGTTCTGTGATATGCTTTTCTCAAATGCCAGGTCCAGCAAACGCGATGGTCTCATTTTCGCAGAGTTCCCGGTGTGCAACTTCGGGCCGGGGATTGAACCCGGCTTTTAAGCCGAGCTGTGGACAACTCCGAGGCACATGCGCAGTGCCGAGGGAGCGAGTACTGAAAAGTGTCGCCCCGGGCCCCCTTCTCGCTGGGGCACCCGCCGGCGGCTTGGCAGCGGGCTTTGCCACTGCCTCGGCCTCGCAAGTAAAACCCCGCGGCAGATGCGGCAGCAAAGTCGAATATCAAGTGTTCGCCTTTCCTTTCATCCGAGGATGCGGCAGGTGCGGCAGGTGGAGGGGGAGCCGGAGCCGTTGGAGCCGCGCTGCTCACCTCGGGCTCCGCCTCGGCGCATTGGCACATCGGCAACGTCGCGACCAAGCCGCCGGTCCATCCCACCTCGACGGCCTCGGACACCTCCACTAAGCCAGGACGCCGCCTCGGACTTCTGGGCCATTTCAAAGGACGCGTTTCGGCCGAGACGTGCAGCGGAGGTCTCGGCCGCTTCTTCTTCCGCTTTCTGAGCGGCGCCGGGACTTCCGGGGGCACTTCCGAGCCGGTCTCGGGAACCTGCAGGAGGCATTCCAGAAAAGCCTGCCATGGCGTGCCGCGCCTGAAGTCGGAGTTGCGAAAACTTAGGAGCTGGCGGTTGCACCTGAGCTGCGAAGGGTGAGGACGCGAGGCTGAAGCACGGAAGGCAAATATGGCAGTCTTGAGCCTTTCTTGTTATAGGCCCCCCGCCCGGCGCACTTACCGCCGCGCTGGCGGGAGGTTCTGGAGCTTTCGCAATGACAGCGGCAGGGGGAGCGGGAGATGCAAAACCTGAGTTCAGGTAGCTCAGGCTCCAGACTTCTACGACCTCTGTGCCGAGGGGCTGATCTTCCGTCTGATGACCTCGAAAAACAGATCACGACTTACAGACGCTCTTCGCTTTTCGCGGCTGTCCTGCCAAGGCCCCGGCCCTCGCACGCCCTTTTTGTTTCCTCGAAGCATCATGGCAAGAGCCCGGCACATCTAACTCCGGCCACATGTCTGACATGTCTGCAGGCAAAAAGCGGTGCCGCAATTTTCTGGACCTCCACCCTGCCAGATCTTCTCTTTGCAGGACTTCCCCAGGTCCCTATCCCCGTCCCTGCCGAAACAGGCTTGCTAAGGCTTGCTCGGGTGGCACAAACAGCATCTGGGAACAGCACTATCGCTTCAGTTATCAAGACCTGCCATTCAGTCTGGCCACCCAGAGCATCAGCATTAGCGACGTATATCGTCTTGGCTGTACACTTTGGTCTTCGGACGCCGCTCCAACGTTTAACGTCATGGCCGGGTAAAGGCAGTGATCTACAGTGCTTCATCTTGCGCACCTGCTTCGCCAGATCGGGGCGCAGTTGCGGGCATCCTCCTCTTCTTTGTCCGAGGCTTCTCGACACGCGAGGAGGCAGAGTCTGACTCCGTCTCGCTGCGCGCCCACTCACGTGCGCACTGTCTGAGACCTCTGTGCTCCTCAGAGATTTCCAATTCGCACAAGTCGCACACCAGAAAAGCAGACCAAACTCGAAACGCTGCGCACCCAAATCAAAAATGGCTGCACACCACACACACACACACAGCTCCTCAGACCGGAGCCAGAGTGCCCCGAGCCTGGCGCCCTTAAGACGAGTCTGAAGAAGCTCGGCCAGGAGAAGCTGATCCTCTGTGCTCAGTTTGCCCGCGCCGTGGCATTCTATCTCGGTCTCGGTCTGGTGCTCGACCGGCGTGAAGCATTCCAGGCATCGCCACTTTGCTTCCAGCGGCATACGAAAGCGAATCGCATCCAGGGTGATCTTCTGGCAGCACACGCAGCACTGCGATCGCCCTGACTTCGCATACTCAACGATTGCAGCCATGAAAAGACGGTACCAGCCAGCATCCCTGAAGCCCAAACACTGCAGAAGCGTTACGGCAGCAAGTTACCGATAGCAGGATCTGCAATGATTCGCAGACGATCTCAGACGAAGACTTCACGCTGCCATCGCCTGGCAAGGAGCTCACTCTGCGGGTCGCATCGAGCCGACAGCCCTTTCGAAAGCCCCCGACCGCCGAGGAGAGGCTCCTGCGTCAGAGCAAGAGACCCATATCGCATAGGCCTTTTCGCTTCTCTTTTGAAGCGGCTCCTCCTCGGCTTCGGAGGAGTCGCCACACAGCACGGAGAACCTTAGAGCAGGCGAGGCTAGAGGTCCTACACCGCAATGTCATGTCCCCGGTCCCCGGTCCGCACTCCGCACCTTCGTTTCGTGGCCTTGCTGCCTTTGGGGGGCTTTTTGTTCGGAGAATCGTGCGACTCGATTCTGCAGAGCCCATCTCGGCTTTCCAGGCCAGCTTGGCAATCGCTACGGACATCCCGCTTTCCGCTCAACCCACCGCTTCTGCCTTCATTCACAGAGTCCAAAAACCCCTCTCAGATCAGGAGAGATCAGGGAACGCTCGCTGTTCTATGCGCGGTCCCCAGTAGAAGGGCAAAGTAGGCACGCATCCAGCGACGCAGAAGTGACCAGCCGGGTTTCGTGCTTGCGCTTGCGGCTGGTTTCGCTGGAGCCTGCAACTTTGGAGGTGGGCATCCATGATTCATGAATCTCTCGCTCCCCGCTAAGCTTCGATTGCATTCCTTGCCAGCTTCCGAAGCTCGCGGCCACATGCACCTGCACGAGAACACGTTTCAAACATGACCTGAGCACACGAGTGGGCTCAGCACAGGGGCACCAGCGGACGTGGCGACTGCTCCAGACCTCAAAGGGGGCTCAAAGGAAGGCACCCCACCGCCCCACATCCGACATCTCGCCCCTCTCGGCACCAAACGGACTGGCCAGGCTTCCAGCACCACGCGTCGATTTGGCACCTGCAGCCACGAGGGCGCAGCTTTAGGGGCAGGAAGGGGCCAGGCTCTGAGTTGCTGGTGGCAAGGCCTCGCCGGCCGAAGGGTCCTCGGACTCCACGGGGCCTCAGCGATTTCCCAGCAGCCTACCGGGCCTACCTTCACCACGCTAGCCTTTTTGGCGCGGATGAGGCCATGGCTCGGCACGGACTCCCGGGGCGAAGCGGTCGCCGGTTCGGCCGGGCGCTCCTTGGAGTCCTTGAAGGGATGTCGTGCCGAAAAGTGCCTGGCTAGGCCTTCGCTCTTGCCAAGAAGCCGAAGCCGGGAGCTTTACGCCGACCCCGGGATGCTGAGACTTGATGATAATGTCCACGACCTGCGAGGCTGAGGCTGCGGAGCGCACTTTTCGTGCTTCGTGCTTCGGGACGTGTGGCAGTGGCCTCCTGCGCATGCTGCTGCAGTGTGGACGGCAAAGGATTGCAGGTGCTCCCTGAGGCCGAGCAGGAGAGATCTTTCTGTCCTTTCGAGCCGCGAGGTGAAAGGGCTCTTTGAGGGTGCTGCGCAGCTTCACCGGCCTCGGATCTCTCCGTGCAAACTTCAGCAAACTTGCAAAGCTCCACATCGCTCTCCGAAATCTCGCAACTGGGGCGGCCAGCGAGGTGGGCATGGCAAGGCAAACTCGCCAAAGGCAGGCGTCGGGCGCCACGAAGTTCAGGGACCTTTGTGCTCTGCAAACATCTGCAAGCGGGCGCAGGGACTGAGGGTCAGGTTGCTCCTTGCTCCAGGCACTCTAGCCGACTCTGGCCTCTGCACACCGTGAGGTCTGGGCTCGTCGATGCTGCGTGCGAGCTGATCACGCCAGTCGATGAGTGCCTGATCAGCTTGACGCCAGCAGCTGCAACGTCGTGCTGTTATGCGACACATTCCGAAGCCAAGTAGGCCTTGAGAACGCCCATCTGCGTCGGATTCAACGGACGCTGCCTTGATCCAAATCGATCGGACAGCGAGGATGCCTTGGCCGCTGAGGCGATTCTCTTGGGCGGCATGCCCAGAGCGGAGGGCCGGGTGGCGCGCGTGTTCGCCAGCGTCAAGAGGCACCTCCTTGTACACTTGGCCGCACAAGGCAGCACCTGAAGGAGCGGAACCAAAAAATGGGCGAAAGTGGCTGAGTCTCGCCAGCGGTAGGCCGAGAACTCTTCTGCAACACAGCTTGAAGATTCTGCACCTTTGGCCGAGAAATGGCAGCACTCGGCAGCGGCAGCGAAGCTTCAACGAGGCTGCGGCTCCTTCCTCGGTCGCCTCGACTTCGCCGCTCTCGAGCCTCCAAGCAGGCTCCGGAAGAGCCACTGCCACCCAACCTGTTCTTACTGAGGCTCCGACGCCGCCATGCCGACGTTGACGCCACTCTTCGACTCAGTGCCATATTGAATCTCTTGGGTCGGCAGCCTTTTTCGGGACCGGCACTGCCATTCCGCTCTGCGCCAAGAGAGCGTTCTTCAGGCAGTCGTAGCCTCGATGAAGGTATCAAGCATCAAGCTTCAAGCGCAGGTTCTCCCCAAGCAAGACGGCGTAGAACGCCAGGGGCAGGCGAAACACGACGCACACGACTTGCCAAGGAGCAGAAGAGCAGGTAGTGCGTGTCAGCCTTGTATGCGGACAACACAGGGAAGAGGCAGAGGAGCGCCATGACATGAAGTGCCCAGGCAAAGTCCACTGCGTGAGTTTTTCGTATCCAACTCAGGTTCATGCCCGAGCGTAGTGGACCATCTCCTTCACTGGCATTTCTATGTGGGAACGATGTGGTGCCAATCAAAGCAAGCGCTCCGTAGAAAGCGGCCGTTCTCTCCAGTCCGCCGTCTGGTACTTCTTGTCCAGCTTCACCTGAGCAGCTCTGAGCATCTGACCAAAAGCAAGATCGAGTGAGTGGGCGAGGGAGAAAAAAACCACGCAGATGCGCGCGAGCAGCGATTTCGCTGTGCATCTTGCCAAGCTTCGACTGCGGTCGAAGCCACTGTGGCCGAAGCAGCACATTAACGGGAAGCTTCAGGTGAGCTCTATTTGTCCGGTCTTCTTTCGACCAGACAACGTATTGCAGAGCAGCTCGCACAATACGACCTAAAGCTATAAGCCAAGGTTGTTCAAGCGCCTAAGGATTCAAGTCCGCCGCACGCGGTGCTCTCGGAAGTTGGCTGGCATCCTCACTTCAGTGCCACGTCCTCGGGGACAACTTCATCGGGCAAAGGTCGGCCGATGACCAACGTCGTCCCCTGGCATGCTGGCACAGGCAGCTTACCTCCCTATCAGCGCCGGTGTTTGGATGTGTTTCGTACATCATACTCTCGGATTTCAATCTCCTGTAGTTCCCTCCCTGCTTGTCGACCAAGATATCACCAGCATCTATGCTTCAGTTAGCGCACAATTTGGAAACGTTTTGAAAAGAAGTGCACAAAGAAATCACAGATCCTGTCAGCTGATGTCAGCCATTCTTTGAAGCTAAATATCCCTGCAGGGGGGTTGCGGAGCCCTGAAAGTTTGAGGGCAGTTCGGTTTGCACCGCGTATGCCGATGTTTCGTGTGCATCAGTGCTGCATTGTAGAAGCTCAGAAAAAGGTTCAGTTGTTTAAGAAATGTTAGAAAACGCATGGTTTTTGCACTGTCAGCCGGTGTTGTGGATTCTAGAACCTATAAAGTGCTTCTTACGCGGGAAGTAGTAGATTGAAAGTAGCACTGGCGAACATACCGAAAGCACCACGCCTGTCACACCAAACAGGGTTCAACAGAGGATTGAGAATCCGCTGCAAGCCGTCGTGTGACATGACGTGGAGTAACATGATGGGAGATGACATGACATGACATGATCTGATATGATGTGATATATCATGACATGACATGACACGTGATGATGTGATTTGGCATGTCACACGACAGGTTGCTTCAGTAGATTATCAACCCTATGTTAAACCTTGCTTTGTGTGACAGACGTGGTACCTTCGGTATGTTCGCCAGTGTCAGTTTCAATCTCCTACTTCCTGCCTACGAGCCTCATCATAATGTATCTTGAAACACAGAATGGACCCTCCCCCCCACACACACACCCGGCAAACCCACAACAGGAGGCAAAAAAGGCATGGAACCCTCCTACAGGACTAAACATGGATGCATGGTTTTTATTTCAGTCCACAACGGAGCTGCTGCAGCTTCCAAGATGGACGTCTTGAGACACCGTTGTGAAACCTACTCATCGTTTTGTGGCAGTTAACACTTTGTGTGATCGTGACAAATTTAGGTGTGCACGGGCGGCAGGGTGGGAAATGCAGCAAACTACATCTTCAGATTCGGCTGCACCGGATTGGAAACCGACCTGAGTGAAGTTGTTGTAGAGGGCAGCATAGTTGCATGTCGACCGAGCTACTCTTGTGGCACGCTCCTCGGCCGGAGCCCTTGACCTGCGGCGCCCATGGGAGCCCTGCTGCTATCGTTCCTGTACTCGGCATTTCTGCTGGGTAGTGGTTGCTTGGTCGGTGCCAGACGCGCCACTGCTGAAAGTCACATATTGCAGCTTCCTTCAGGCTTCACCGTTCGGCTCCATGATTCTTGATCCAGAAGACCAGTGGAAGTCACTGAATTGACCGAGGTGGCCGAAGCTCAGACTCGCGAAGCCGCCGAAGTTTGAGCAGTTGCGGGCACAAGTCATCGCGGAAGGCATTCAGATTCAGAGTCCCTTGAAGGCCATGATGGCGCAAGAAATCGCGAGCCTCAAGGAGACCCGGCTATCGGCGCCATCGCACTACATTCAGAACACCGATACCAAGGCTTGGCATAAGTCTCGCATGGATGGAGCCTTGCATCACCACAAACCGTGGAAGACGGCCTATGGTAGGCCGGGAGGACCCACACAAGACCCGGCGTTGTGAGAAGTGCTTCCCAAAAGGGTCGCTCCGAGAAAAGGAGCCTACCGACTCGGAGTCCTGAACACGAAGCGCGCAAAAGGTGAGAACTGGGCTCAGCTCACAGGTATTCCTCCGGGTGCGACAGGGCGCATTCGACGTTCAGCCGAACCGCACGCTCAGAGGGGGATTCATCACGGGCATCCTGGAGTTCAAAATGGTGGGAGGGTGGGAGTGCCTGATTGCACCGTCACTTGTTCTGATCCCCTTTTGCCCTAGCAGGTTCACCTTCGGGGGTGGTTTTGCTGTTGTTCATGCCCCTCTCCTTCAATACTGCCTTTCCCTCACTTGGAAAACACCGTCCTGCGCGAGGTTGTCGCCTGCTTGCACATGTTGCGCTCTTGGTAGCCGATTCTGTCTCATTTCCGCTTTCATTGTTTTTTGCACCAAAACTGACGCCAGTTTGGGTCGTACGTTTTTGGTTGCGACTTCGTCCGAAGCTCCAAAAACGTGCCTGCGTGTTATCTGCCTGACTCCCTGAAACCATGTTTCTTGCTATCCCGCGCTTTGCGCTTTCTGCGTTTTTCTGTCTGTGCCGTTTTCTGTGATGTGCTCTGCTTGCTCTTTGGGGGAGAGGGGTGGGGTGGGGGGGGGTGGGCGGGCTTACTGACGTCCTGTTTCGCGGGCAGCCTTAGAGTCTTAGGCTGCAATCCTAAAGTCAACCACCAAAAAAAGGGCGTGTTTGCCCAGGACTTTTACCTCTCTTTCACGTCACCAACAACGACTAACTAATGCTACGTGAAAACTGCTACGACCTGGGCCAGGCTTCCTCCTACCCTGTCGCAGACTGGAGGTCTTGCGTAACGTGACGTTACACACATCATCGTCATAGCAATCGTAACAAGACTAAGGGCGGCATGCAACAGCAGCAGAGGTACCAATCGGCATAACCCGCACAAAATCAAACACCACGCGCAGAACCGCATAACACGGAGTTTCATCCGCAGCCGGCCTCCTGGAGAGTACTTGGGGACTGGCCCATTGCATCGCCTGCATCTCTGAGCCTGACAGTCTGACAGAGCCACAAGCTGTGCTCACGTCTGCCGAAGTCGCGCCACAGCCTTCTCGTCTGACGGTACTCCCCCTCGCCCTCGTCTCTCTCCAACTCCTCGCAGCATCGGCCATCAGGATTGCAGCAGCTACAGACTCGATAGCTCAAAGAGGGCTCCTTTTCGCCGGCATTCTCATCCTGAACACAGCAGACATGAGATGGAACAGATCCCTGCATGGTGTCGGCAAGCCCTCTCTAGTTGGTCTTGAGCTCTTCTATTCGAACGCCATCGGCCTCGGGCAGGATCAGCTTCTTCTGGAAGAACCAGAGCGCGACCGGAGACACGAATCCTGACAGGCTGACAAGCACCCGCAAGCGACAGTTCCGAAATCACAGAGAATGCTTCCTGATCTTTGCCGGGGCCTGTGATTCCGATGATGAACCACATCAGCTGTGAGCGCCGCTCCTCGGCAAGAGGAGCCGAACTGCAGAACTTGCATGCAGTGACGCCGCCCCAACACTCGCAACTCTCCTCCGGGGTGGCGTTCTGGGGACAGAAGTTGCCCAAGGCCCAACCTGCAGACAATCACATCACAGGAAAACAAGCCCGCATGACCATCATCCTTCCCGATCACCTGCGCCGCCCTCCTCCCAACCACCCGCATCTCGCACCCCGTCTTACGACCGCCATCCTCGACGACAACCTGAGCCGCACCCGTCTCGCAGCCCCCCCTCTTCCCGAAACTAGCACGCCGCGTTGCAGCGGTGGGTCTCCCCAACCACGCAAGTACTGCCCTCACCCCGAACCCTTTCAGACCATTTTGGAGCACTGCCCCTCTCCCTGCCTGGAGTTGGAGCGCTGGCTGTGCCACAAAGACCGCCCCTGAGCCCAACCCAACCGAAACCCTTCCGGCCCCATTGGAGCAGCTTCGGCCACACCAACACCTTTCAGGCACTCTTGCTGCTCGGCTCCCGAGCACATCAATCGAATGATGCTCCTGATGCGCTGCTGGGTTTCGAGTAGCACGCACAGGGGAAGGCATTGACAGCATGGAAGGGTCCAGATAACATCACCCGGATGATGCTGATGATGCGCGCTGTTGGGTGTTGCAAAGGAATAGGAGGAAAAACAGCTCCCCGATGATGCTCCTAGTCTTGTGATCTCTGCTGGCGCATACGGGAGTGGTGTTGCAGGTACAAAGGCACAGGTGATTCGGATGAGGGAACCCGTAATGTCCATGATGCGCATGATGCGTGCTCCTCGGGTGTGGCACCCGGTATCGTGACCCGCCCAGTGGACAAAGCGGTGGAAGACCCGCGCCGCACTTCGTCCCTTCTTTGGGCGCCTGAGATCAGGCCCACAGGAAGCGCTGCCAAGTACATGGGCGCCATTGTGATTGCCAAAAACATCCCCTCCTTTCACGACGGCAGGAGCAGAGCTGTGCAGCAACTTCCTCGGACTTGGGTCGGTTCGGCGGTCCTTGCCCTCAGTGGCTGCCATCGTCGAAAATTCGTAAAGCGTGGGTGACCAGATGGTGTCCTAGGCGCTCTCGGTCTGAGCTGTGACCCTCTTGACGAGACAAGGCTTGCTAGTCACGGCCCAGTGTCGCCGAGGGAAAGGACCAAGACGAAAACCACCGCACCCAGGTAAGACTCCCAGATGGCGAGCGCAAAGACCGAGATACCGGAGATGAAGGATCCCCAAAGCCTGGGTTTCAAGGGGAGTGCCCAGTCTGCTGATCGCTTAAAACCCGTCTCTCTCCAGCTAGAAGTCCGAGGTCGGGGCAGCTTCTGGGACAACGTGGCGTTCCATTTCCTTTGCTCAGGACTCAACACGCTCTGACTGGCTGCGATGTCTTCGCTGCAAATGCCCCTGCCGCTGCTCCCGAGAGTCAGCAAAAGGCCAGTCATCAAAGGTGTCCCGATCATTTCGACAATAGGGTTGATGCCCAGGATGATCTCAAATGGGGCCTGTCACGCCGGCGGTGATCGCAAATGAAGATAGACTCTGAGGGCGCCGTGCCATGCCTGCGGTCCATAAGTTCGAATGAAGTATTTCGGGAACGTGGCATCCAAGTGCCGGAAGGTCATTCGGACACCTGCTTGTCATGTGAAGGAATCAGGAGGCCGCTAGACACCCTACGCCCGGCCGCTCCCTGCCTATGAAGATTCCTGTGATCCCGGCCAAGCGCCAGAACTTGGCTTGGCCCATGATCTCCTTGATGGTCTGCCGGACCTGAACACCGCAGAGTCCGTAGAAAAAACCGGAGCAAATGTCCAGTCCAACCTGGAAGTTGGCTGGCTTGAACTTGCAGTACTCTCTATCCTGGCAGCGCTTCACGACTGAAATAGTGTATGCGAACACGTAAGAACCTCCCAGGCGTGAAAGACCAGTGGAGCCCCCAATGAATGCAAGTGATCTCCGTAACATAAGCTTCAACTCGCCATGGAGCCTGTGATCATCTCAACTCTAAGATCTTCCGGGGTCTCCGAGAGCTTCAACGGGATTTCGGTGCATTGCAGAGGCGTTCCAACAGAACTTTCATCGAGTCCTTCAGGGGCATGTCAGAAAGGATCTGGATGTCCCGCACGAAGAGAGAAGCAATAACTGTGTAGAACGTGCACGCCGTACACCTCATTCGCGATGGCTAGCAACTGTGCACACGTTTACTTTACGGGCTGCGGTGCTTCAACTTCGGCACGATCCAGCCAAAGGGCAGCCACAGGACCATTCTCATCCAGCTCAGCTTCACCTACAAAGAGTTCCAAGGACTACCGACAGCAGACAGGCATGCTTTAGAATTTTAGAAGCTGTTATTTTAACCACACAAGCCCCACAAGAGGCAGGCAACAGAATTGCAACAGCACTGCAGTGGATGCATACCGAATTCAGCAGTTCCGAACACAAGAACCGAAGCAGAATAGCAGAACACGAAAGACATCCAAACTCGAGCGTCTGCGGGACGGCAAATCGCCGCAGCAGCTTGGGCCCAGACGCCGAGCACTACTGTCCCGTCGACGAGGACATCGCGGACGATGTTGATCAGAACTGAGCCTTCGAAACGCGGGAAGGCGAGGAGATGCGAAGTCAAGCGGAACATGCGATGGCACTCTAAATCCCAACTAAGCCAAAGCAACTCTGCAGGAGCTCTCTCAATCCAAGACTGAAAGTAAGCGCACGGCCCAGCAGGCAGCCCAGGCAAAGCATTGAGTAGAAGAAGGAGAAGGCAAAAGCACGATTCTCCCTTGGCTGACTCTGTCTTCTGCTGCACTGCGAAGGAATCAGGCTGGAGTCGGAAGAGGAAGCGCGACAAAAAGTCCGTGCGGGCTCGTCTGCTTAAGGAACAAAACAAGCAGAAAGCCCGGTCGTGTGAATGATATCATGTCTTGCTGACTGGCGGTTCTTGCACAAGTTGGGCCGCAACGGTCCAGCAAGGCCAATGAAACAGGACACTAACCGTCACGAACCGCTGAAACATCTGCATTCTTCAGTCCGGTTGCCTGTGCGTGTATCGCCGCACAGCAAGAGCTAGCACAGGAACGCCAAAGGCCGCGCCCACCGGAGCAAACGTCATGGTGGAAAACCACATCAGCTGCCTCGCCCCAGATCGCCCGAGTGAAGCGTCTCAACTCTACAAACGTGGGAGCGAGTCAGAGGCAGTTGCAAACTAAAGCGACCACCGAAAGGGTGCCTCGAAGAAGCAAGAGCGCAAACTGCCCGGTACAGCGTGGAACAGGTGCAGCCTGACAGGTCAGGCAAGATTCAATCTTGCTCTCATCCACTCCCACCGTTCTTGGAGCATGCACTGCACAGCACAGCAAAGCTCACGCGTCTTACTTTGTCTTTCCTGGGGACGTGGCCCAGCAGCATCGATCGGCGCACGCCAAGTCGATCGATAAGGAAGCCAAGGAGGAGCCCAACACCTGTCCCGGTCCCAACATCTCAGCTGCTCGCAGCAATTCGCAGCATCTCTGGTCGTTCAGAGCCTGTGCAGGCAAAGCCGTAGGCCCCGTAGAGTCTTCCAGCTTCTTCGTCGGACATGCCATACTCGTCTGAGACATAGGACCTGCAGAGCGCGCATGGGAGATAAAGCCCTGCACAAGCACCTGAGCCTGAGGCACCTGCACGAAGATGTACGAGAAGCCGTAGTAGGCTGTAATCTCTGCAGCCTCTTTTGATGCACTGCTTCTAAACGCCTCAACAAACTGCGCCATACTGCGCCCTTGCCTTGATCGAGAAGACCAGGAAAAGGTCGTAGGGCGCCTGCTTTAGCGAGATCCAACAAAAGGGGAGATCTAACAGACCTGATCACGCCAAGCACCTGGAGCAAAGCCGCCGGCCCTTTCCACCTCCACTCTCCGCATCAAAGGCCGCAAGGCAAGTCCAAGAGTCCAAGAGAACCGAGCCAAAACCGAGCCGCTCACCCTTTGCCAACCCAGCTCTCGGCCATCACCGCGCTCTTCAGCTGAAGTTCCTCGTTCTCCTCCCGAAGCCTGAGAGAAAGTGCGACGCAACACAAGGAGAACTCATGCATATGTAACATATGCATGAATAACTACATTAGGTGCACGTTTTCAAATACCTATATATAAGCCTATAAGTGAGGCTGATGTCAGGGAAGCCTGGCGATCTCGGTGAGGACTCCGGTGGCCAGCACCACCTGCACTCTGCAGAGAGCCTACTGGACCAGACCCAGGCCCTCGAGCTCTCTAAGCTTGCGGCCTGCAGTTCCCGCACCTGTGCGCGCAGCATTGCATTCTCCTCGCGAAGCCTGATCCAGCTTCCACCGACCAGGAGAAAGAGACGCGAAAGAGAGGCCAAAAACCGAACCGCGATTCAAATGAATCGAGGACACACCCGAACCGATTGAATCAGCGATATTCGATTCGCACGAGTCGCAACAGGCTGGGAGGTTCCCTGCGCCCTGCCGCCCCTGCCTCTGCACTTCGGCGCCATCCTCGGGGCCCGGGCCCGGCGCCTTAAGGCCCAGGCCCAGGCCCTCCGAGACGTCGCCCTGGTGGCCGTGGCCCGAGAGGCCTAAGGTGCTGTCACCCTTCTGCCGTTGCATTGATGAGAAAGAGTCCCTATCCGTTTCTTCGATCTTTGTCGTGCTCTTAGAACGGAAGTGCCCTCTCCCTGTGCTACTCCGTGGCCCCTGCCGGAATCTATCGCATGCAGCTCGGTCTGCACGGGCGCCGCCACCGGGTCGGTCGACCAGTCGTCCATGTCTTTGCCTGCGCGCTCACACTCCACCTCCTAGCAGCCTCTGCAGTCAATCAGCGAGGACGGCTTGACGGCTTGACTTGACGATGGCACAGATTGAGATGAGCAGATCACTATACAACACGACTCTACGAGCGCACAGCAGCAACAGAGGTGCCTTGCAGCCATGCGCTGGCTTATCCGGACCGACTGGATGCATCTAGCACATCAAAGGGGAGTTTTTGTCTTCGCGGCTGGGGGTCCAAGAATGATCTGAGTTCTGCACTCAGTTCAGTGAAAGGTGAAAACAAGTGTCATGACATTTGAAGCGTTGAAGGCATGTTGTTGTGACTGGTTCTATGCCTGGCTCTTGCTGAAGCCCGTGGGTGCGAACACGGCACAACGGCAATGTGCTACTCCCAAGCTCCCCTGTCGCGGCCCTGGTCTTGCAGTGAGAATCGTACCCCACAGAAGTGGGAAACGAGGTTGGCGAGCGAGTAACCGCCTGTCACGGCTGTTGACCACCAAAGACAGCCCAAACCCGGCAGTGCCTTGCAATCGCAGTGCACGGGTGGCAAGGCCCGTGTCAAACCTCGCACTTCTGCCATACAGATCAGAGGCCATCACACTCAGATGGGCTTCTGGCATGTTCACCAGGTATATCGAGAAGTCGCGCTGTAGCCACAGCACGTCACCTAAGGAGATCGTCAGCCAATTAATTCCGAAATTCGACATACGCACAAGTCCACCAGCTTCCGGGAACCATGCGGTCCGCGCCGTGAAGCACTTTCACGATGCGCGGATCGGAAAAGACCTGGAGTGCAATTCTGTAGCAGCACAGCGTTGCTGAATATTTGGCACAGGTCTGGGCCTCATTGAGCATGTGCAGCTGCTCGAAGATGTCGAACGGGTCGATCAAGAAGTCCTTCTTCCGAGTGGACACCTTGCGGGCACAGACACGGCAGGAAGAGGAAGACATCACAGCGGATCAAGCGTCTGCCTGGATGAGGCATACGAAGCCGCGAAATGACCTTGGGGAAGACAGCAGCTAGAGTTGAAGGTTCTCGCGCAGCTTTAGACTCTGCCTGAAATCGTGATGCTCGACGTCCACGGCAATCTCCTGTCCGATGCAGGTTCCTTTGATCTCCTCCGCAGTCGCCACATCAACTCCACATATTGCTTGACAATCTGCTCAGCTCCGGCTAAGATGCAACTACCACACTGACTTCCTCCACCATCTCTTTCAGCTCTTCCTCTGTACGGACCATGATCAAGGGCGTATCCTGCAGGCACAAAAGTTGGCGGCACCGGCTCCAGTTCGGACAAATGCTTGTGTGTCACACTGCGGAAGATGCACGCCTCCATGCGGTTGAAGCGACAGGCAGCGTGCGGCCGAAAAAACTCGTCCGGCCAAGACAAGGCACTCAGCTCCTGGTGTTTCACGATTTCACGTTACGCAAGCAAGCAAATGTGTTGCTGGATCGCACACGCCCCGCACTCTCTTTTCCCTGCCCCTGCCGAGAAAACAGATCAGATATGATCAGATCAGTGCTATGCCTCGCAAGATGCTGGCTGCACCGCCTCCGCCTCCGTGGCCAGGAGGGGGCCCCGTGCGGGCGCTCGGACCGCGCGCTTCGCCACGCCCATCACCGCCAGCATCACCAGTAGAGCGAAACCGACTAGGCAGAGTGCCTTGGCCACTCCGCTGTCCAAAACAGCCTTCAGCGAATGTGCCACATCGGGTGGCACGACCGAAGCAGTCGCGGGCATTTCCGACACCAGCAACTCCTCCGAAATACAGGGGGCCGGGATAATTACGGGCTTTCAGTGGCTCTACAACTCCGGCTTTCAGTGGCTCTACAACTCGCGTGTTCGCAGTGGCACGACAGTGTCCTCCTTTATCCAAGGAAGCCGGCATACTCCCTCCTTGGAGTGCTTCTGGTCTGCGTATCGCTTCATCTCCTCATGGGTCGCCGCATAGTCCTGGCCTGGGCAAGGTCTGCGAAGTTCGAAGAGGAGGTCTCGCGGCCTCTCCTCTCTGCAAAACCCGGCAAGAAGCCCATGCCACCCCTGCCTGTGCGCAGAGTGAAATCCCTGGGCAGCTCTTGCCAGAGGCGCATGCCGGCACGTGCTGGCATCGGGCACTGCCGCGGGTACGCGTGGTGCAGCCACTGCGCAAAGAGGCGACCATGCAGTGCCACGAGACCGTCGGTCGAGGCCTCGCCATGGCTGCAGACTGCTCTAGAGACTCTACAAAAGCAGGAAGCCAGAATGGCGCTTTAAAAGGACCCCCCATATATCGTCCCATGGGTGCCTTTTGGAGGTCCTCCACGGGGCGCGCCGTGGAGCCCGGAGCCGGCAGGGCCCTGAGAGCTGCTGCCAGGTCCGACGCCGAAGCCCTCGGAGCAGCGAGGGCCTTCTCCAGCTGAGCCTGCTTTTGAGGACTTCGACTCTCAGAAGAGATCAGAGTCCCCTCTCCTCTCCTCTCTCTCCTCTCTCTCCTCTCCTCTCCTCTCCTCTCCTCTCCTCTCCTCTCCTCTCCCCTCTCTCCTCTCTCTCCTCTCTCTGCAAGAGAGCTCTCAGGTCGTCTCATATGTCGTCTCATTTCTTATTTTGGGCCGAAGCTCCACGAGCTGGTCGCAGGGGTCCACGCAGCACTGGGCGTAGAAGCGCGAGGTGCCCACGCAGTTCGAGGCCCCCAGGACGTAGTTGGACACGATCACACTGCTTTCCGGCTGGCTCTCATCGAGGGCCCCCAAGTCCCTTAAGTAGTGAACCTGAGCAAAAAAAGTCTGCAACATTATGCAACCACCTCGGCTTGAAGCCCTGAGCACAGCCCTTGGCCGCTCCTCTGAGCTAGAGTCAGGAGGCGCTCTCGCTGAACTGCCAGCGATCCTCGTAGAGGGATGCCGCATAGAATCGCGAGAGATCCACCCGACCAGGACACTTCCCCTCCATGTTCAGCAACACACCCTTCATGTCTGCACAGTCGCTCTCGTCGTGCCAGCGGCCATAGTGTTCGTTGATCTCTTCCACGATATGAGTGACATCCTCGAAGCTCAGACTGCCCTTTTGCGAGGGTGCCACCACTTCCTGTGCAAGGAACTGCAGATTGAACCCAGACACTGGCCAAGAAAAACCCTTCGAAAGCTTGAGATGTGTCCTGAATGTCGCGGATGAACTTTTGCGTCTTCGGCCAAGAAGGATACACGTCCTCCATGGGAAGCCGCCCCTCCAAGTATGCCTTGGCATCGTCTGCAACCAGGTTGGTCCCATCCAGACTTGCGACCTGCACAAGCTCCAAATGAAAGCTTAAAGCTGGCAACCAAGCCATTAATTAGTCCCTACACGGCCGATCCTTCCCACCTCCAGGATGTAGCTCATCATCACGTACTCCAACATGGCCGTCACCCTCTCCACGGTGACGCGCCCGACCAGGGGAACATGGTGCGCTTTGAATGCGCTGCCAACACGCTGCATCGTCTCCCGGTGAACCTAGCGGCGCCAGGGCGTGCCACGAAACAGCATCTGTTCTTGCTGAGATTTCGATGGCGAGGCACCAGATCTTCCAGCAACGCTGCCAGCATGGCAAGCTCTCGCAGGCAAAGCCCCTGTTGCCTCTCAGCAAGAACATGCAATTTCTACACGTCTGCAGAATGCCCAGCACTCATGATGCGCCACTTGCCCGCCTAAGCGGCGCTTCGAAGAGGCTTTTCACAGCTTCAGGCACCTGGTCCTGAAGGATCGCAACTGGCGATGCCGCGACGGTGCTTGCGTTGGCCACGACGCCTCTTCCAGAACAGTACTCGCACATTGAGAAATGTGTGCAAATTGAAGTGCTTGCCGCGGGGCCGGCACGACACAATTCAAGCAAAGGACACTCGGGATGTGGATAGTTTGTATGCGGGTTGTTGCGGCATGTCTCCAACAATGTCGCTTACAGTCCTGGTTTGCTTGTTGCCAACGCCGATGGTTGCTTCGAGGATGACTCGTATTGACGCTTCATTCTACATGCTGTAATCACTGTAATCAGGCCAGCTGCAGACAAGTGGCGTGAAGGGTCCAACTCTTGCAGGCCCTTGACGAACCAGCCCCTCTCCTGCAATCGGAAGCTACAGAGGCTACAGGCGTATACAGACGGCTCCCCCGCTCCTGAACGAAAACTCGATGAAGGGCGTAGCGGGCTGCAGCCGCTCCCAGGCAGTTTCCAGAGCCGGACTTGGGAAGAGCCTGCGAAACTTCAGCAAATCGATACCAAGCTTGGCAGCAGCTGGAAAGCCCAAGTCAATCCTGACACTCAACCTTGAGAATACTTGAGATCGGCCTTGTCAGTTCAAGTCTCCGCACATGCAAACCCATCTCGGCCGTACATAGACACACAACATCGTCAGGGTGAACAAATGCGCCGCTCGGGCTCTTCTGCGACGGTGGCCTGGGTTGCTGGGGTTCCTGGTTCCCTTTGTCCAATTCGTGGCTCCACATCAACCCGCTGGCTTGCCTATCCCATCCCCACATACCCAGGTCAGAAAGCCACCCGCATAGACGGCAAGAGAAATAAGTCTCCAGATCTTGAGGCGCACACAACCAGCGGTGTCGCTTGGTGGCGCGACAGAGTCAAAGTCATAAAGTCGTAGGACTTCCCAGTCCAAAAGCCCTCGGAGAGCCGCCTGCAGAATCGGCCGGAGCACCGCCTCCAGCGGCAGGGCCCGGCGCTCCACTGCGGAGGCGCGCTCGGCGCCCAGCTGCTCCGAGAGGTCTGGGCCCAAATCGGAAGCATCTCAGGTTCTAGAAAAAAAAAAACTTCGGAGACTGAGAGGTCTTCTGGCAATCAGAAGACCCCTGGAGTGCCTTCGAGGAGGCTAGCTGCAGCAGCGGCCGCCAGGAGATATGCAAGAACAACCTGCAGGTCACATGCCACACTTGCATGTGCGATAGGATCTACAAGGTCTTCGACTCTGCAAACCACTGGAGACGTCTAAGGGACGAACACGCATGGTGTTGGAAAGGCCTGATGAACGGGCTGGAGTTTGAGCCAGAATTGCTCGCGATTCAATATGTAGTATGTGCTCCGGATTGGCTACACTGACTCTGACCGCAAGCAAGCATGGATGTGTTGACCTGACAGAGCGTTATGAAAGCAGAACCAGCAAGGTCCTCTTCGTACGGGTTGGGAAGAGGATCCTTTAACCGGCAGCTTGGCTCGAACACTGCCACAACTTGCCACCATACTGTTGCTTCAGCGCGTCGGCATGTACCGTCTACTCAATTTTCGAACGCAAAGCTTGCTACGGATAGAATCATCAAGAACCACGAATCAAGCTTACAACTTTGTCCAACGCAGCCTCACCGTCTCCATCCTGATGGGTCTGCGGCGCTTGCACCTCACTTGCAAGTCGCCTTCGGGCTTCGGACAATCGCAATGCTGGCGATGCTGAGATTGCCACTCCGGAAGACGACCGGATTCCAGCCTGCAAACATCTCGCTTCAGAGAAGATCGATTTCGCGGCTCAGCAATTTAAGGGACATCTAGGAAACCTCATCGTCGCACATGGCCATGGTGCCTTGCACTGGGCTTCCAAGAGCGTGAGGCTCAGCGGAGTTTTCTCGTTGTGCTTCACCAAAAGTCTGCACAGCCACGGGAATGCATGGCCATGAACAAACAGCAAAACAACCTTCGTTTTTACGTGCGCCTGGGCACAAAGCGCTTCCGGTGGTTGTCGACAAGCTGACGCCATCGCACCTGCCGACCCAATGTAAGCCAAGTTGGCATTGGGCTGAGTTTGCACCTGCGGCTTCGCCGCGCGGAGGGCATGCGAACCTGCGATGGCCCAACACTGTTAGACGTCCTACTCCTAGACCCAAGACCAAACCAAATCCTGCGGTGGCAACGGGACTGAAGGAGTTCAATCCCTGTGCCAGCAGAATCCCGCCTGCATGCAGTTTTTTTTGTCCTTGGTTTTGTTCGCCCTTTTTGTGTTACTCCCGGGCTGCGTTGTTACTGTTAAACTAGAACCGACTAAAGGATCAACAGAGCTCACAAGCGACAAGCACAACTGACTAAGACCTTTCCAACGACTTAGAACCACAACCTTTTTCGGGGACTACAACGTTCGAGAAACTTTTTCCTCGAAAGACGGCTCTGGTGCCTTGATCACAGCGACGGATTCGCGAGCTTTGCATCGCTTAAGCGGAATGTAGAGCTTCTCGGACATCATGCGCCACCAGTTATCAGCAACCATCGGTTCAGTCAGTATGTCGGAAAGCTTGTAGTCGTAGGGGGTCCCGGTCAGGACTCCACGGTCGTGGTCATCCTCCAGCCGTCGGCCGTTGGAGCCTTCTGGAGCTGCTGCGCCATTGAATTCACACTCCGCATACCAGGTCTGGCCTGGTCTGGGACCCACCCCACGAAAGTGCTCCGACCAGGCTGTGGCTGTCGATCCGCGGGCCCACCCTGACGCCCGAGGAACTCACTTGAATTCTCGATCCGAGAAACTCGAAGTTGTTGATTTCCCAATCGGAGATAAGAAAAGCTTCGCTCAGCCTTTTGCTGATCAATCGGAAAGAACCTTCGAACACGCTGCCGGCCGAGTCCACAAGGCGCTCGAACTTCTGGTTCGCGGGAATCGTCACCATGAGCTGGTTCCACATCTCCTTCTGGTTCTTCTGTTCGTGGATCCAAGTCCATCTCCTCGTCATCGATTTCGACGATATCCGGAAGGTAGCTTCTCCAAGTCGGCCCGGGCGATGAAATCATGAGGTCTCCGATCTCCTCCGCGGTGCCCGGTCTCATACGTCCTTCCGCCGTGAAGTAGGAGCGCCCTCCATGACATATCCACCAGATGCTACCTTCGCCTCCCAAGCTGGTCCTCGCCACCTCCCTACCAGCCACCATGTCTCTCAATCACACCTTGCTGCCAAGGGGCCTGACAGGCTTTGCTGCGAAGCTTGGTGCCGGTGAAAAAACCCTTGCGAGCCCGTTCTGAAGCCCAGATCAGCCGAGATAGCGCCGAATGCTCTTCCCCATAAATCAACAAACCCCTCTCGATCGCTTTGGTGGAGTGGCCATTGAGAACGGCGACCAAGTGGATTGTGGTTGCGGCGCGGGAGTTTTGGACCAGCACGCTGCTTCTCAGCACGGATAGTCAACTCAACACGTCTACTGGACGGATTCGGTTGTTCCGGACCTTTCGGAGTTTGGGGTCCGGGGTTGTTCGCTTCGCTAGCGTTCTGCCGTCGTCGCGCCCGCTGGTTTTCAGCAAGGAGAGCCTTAACTTGCCGTTCGACTTGCTCAACCGAGGCTTGCTGCTATTAGATCAGAGGCTCCCAGAGATCCCCGAGTTGGTGAACTAAGGAGCTTTGGGTCTGGGCAGCGTTTTTGTTCTTGCACCACATGTTCCGGAACGTGCTAAGAAGCGTCTTGACCGTCCTCGACATCATCAGGCATATTAAGCAATAAACGATTGGTCATCACTGCGACGTTGTTGCTTCTGCTGTTTCTTGCGGTGTGAGGCCGCAGACCCCCCACCGCCGCCGCAAATTGCCTCGCAGCAAAGCAACTTCAAGCATGCGCTCATGCGAGTTTTCAGCCAACTCTTCAGCAGGTGGGCTAGAAGTTTCAGGAGTCTCTTCAGGGCTTCCCTCCTCATCCACTACCACCTCCAGCTGCTCCTCGAACGACCCTGGGAGGGGCCCAGGCGCAGTGCAGCTGGAAGCTGTAAACAGAGACGACAGCAGACAACGCTTGGCACTGGAGCGAATAAGGCAGGCTTGGTGCCGTGAGCAACGGCGCAGCGGTGTCAATCTCCAACTGCCTCCAAGTCCTGTAGCACCACGAGCTCCTGAGGTTCTGACCGGCCAACTTTGCGGGCCGGCCTAGCAGGTACTGCACAAGCAAAACAATGACCTAAGTCCTTGAGAAGCTGCTGCACAACGGTGGGTCGCAGTCGGAACTTTCAGCACCACCGTTTTGTGGAGGGCAGAGCGCCCGCCGGTCACAGAGGTTTCAGCAACACAACCTGGCACATCACTAGCTGTGGCGTCTCCTGTGGACCGCTACGCAGTCCTTCCTGAGTTGGCCCGCCTCCACACGCAATAGACCTCGCCAACTGGCGATGGCCCGCATCAACACCGCGCCCGACACATGGCATCTGCAACGAAGCCCGGTAGCTGAGTACGGAGCGTAAAGCAAGCTAAAACGGACTCCACATTCTGCGACGAAGTCAGAAGCAAAAAAACGCTTCTGAAAACGTTGCTCTATGGATTCGGCGAGTAAGGCTCCAGCTTGTGCAGCCCGGGCATCCAAGCACAAGACCGTAGCGAGGAAGCTCGCGCAAAAGCGCTTTCAGCAGGTAAGAAGGAGACAGAGACCCTCCCCAGCTCCTGCTAAGGCGCCCATGACCAGCAGACAGTTGCTCAAGACAGTAGGTGTCGCAACGGCTGGCTTCTTTGGAACGAGAGTTCGCCTAGCCGAGCCAGCCAGCTTAGCCAAGCCCACCGAGTGGAGCACTCGGTTCTGCGTCATTAACAAATTAGGGCACACAGGGCAGGGCCGAAAACGAAAAGATAAGAAAAACAGCTGGCCACCAGGTCGATTCGCAAAGCAACTTGAGCGAAAACCAGGGCTGCTGGAGAGCTTGCAGCCTACGCGAGTCACCATGCGTTCTTGAGCAGGGTAAGCCATGGCACACGGTCGAAAGAATTCTCTACTGCGGGTGTGTCATCTGTTGTCGCAGGAACCAGCAAGGACGAGGATTGCAAGTTGTGCAACTCAAGCTGAATTCTCGCATGCGCTTTCAGCATCCTGCCTTACCTTACGTTGAAACTTCCCAGCTTGGGAGCGTGTGCACCAGGCATGCTCGCCGACCCACGCAGCTCTGAAGGGGCTCGCGGATTGATCAGGGTTGACAGAATCGGAGACCTAAATAACTCGCGCAGACAGACTTGATCAAACGGGGTTGATGTTTCCTGCGAGTGCCTCAGTACCGTGGCGTGAACGTTGCACGACTGGCCTTTCGAAGTGGCCGACTCAGCCGCGATGCACTTAAGAGTATCGCAGCATGAACGGCAACTGCGCAGTGAAAGAACCGAAAGGACGTCAACTGTGGAACGCAGGTAGCCTGGCTGATGTTGGGTCTGGAGACTTGTGGGCTCATGCAATACATCCAAAGCAACCTGAAGACACGAGCTGGCGAAACCAAAGACCAAAAAAAAAAAATTAACAAAAGGTACAAGAAAATGACACCCTCCCGCAGGGCCGAAGGTTTCCAAAGGCCTGCCGAGGGAGTCGGCGCCGGCTCCTCCTCGTCGCCACCCGGAGCCTCCTGAGCAGAATGGAAATGGAGCTAGCCAACACCCAGAATTGACCTTCTGGTGCATTGCGCTTGCATCCAGCAAAGCAGCACCAGCAGCTTCAATTCTTTGTATGTGGGCACGCACCATCGGAAAGAGGAGAGGGGAGGGAGAGAGGGAGAGAGGGAGAGAAGCAGACAGGTAGAGAGGGAGAGACAGAGGAGAGAGAGAGAGAGAGGCAAGTGACAAGTGACAATGCCAACAAGTCTGATCCACTGGCACACGAAAGCGTGCATGGGCACGTAGCCTCTGTCTGCTTGCCAGACTTGGCATCCCTGGCTTCAACATGAGAGGCAAACAACTACCATCTGTCTTGCCGATACTGCTGCGGTTGCAAAGCACAACCCCGCCTGAGATTTGTGTCCACCTTTTCCAATACATCGTCAATGCTGTCCACCAAGAGGTTGAAGTTCTTCAAATCCTCGCAGCTGGAAACGAGAAACTGGTGAGCTTGAAACCAGAAGCTCGGATCTGCTACAAGGGCTTTTCTGCACCTCTGCTGGCATTCAATGAAATGAGCCTTCTTGCCGGCACTTCTTTGGCACGGCAAGCTGTACATCTCGTGCGGCTCAATGCAAAAGGCTGCTAGCTGTCTTCTTAAACAACACCTTGGCAGAGCAGTGGCACGCAAGGAAACACAAGGACAGTCAAGCAGCACGCCACGACCTGCCGGGCTGCCGGGGCCCCGACCCTTCTCACGGAGCTGCGCAATCTCTTTGGTGCTGAACCCAGCATCCGAGAGGAGGCTCTCTGTGTGTTCACCCAGGGCAGGCGGGGGCCGCCGGTACGAGCAGGGCGTCCTAAGGCCAGAAGCTTGCAAGCTGAGTCAGAGCTTCTGAAGCCAACAACTGCAGAGTGGCGAAGAGAATTTCAGGGGCGAGGCCACCAGCTTGGCCGGGGCATGACCTGACCAAGAGGAAGCACCCCGTTAGACTCTCTGGACAAAAATGCGCCAACCTTCGATTGGCATTTCAATCACCATCTCCCGCCTTGGATCGCGGCAAAAAGCGGAGAGCGCAACCGTGGAAACGAACGCTCCGACCACGAGATGTAGTACTGTGGCTAGCCGAGAGGCGCCTTAACCTGAGGGTCCTCGAAAACTTCTTGTAGGTTTTTGATGGGAGAGCAGCCGATGCTCGCACTTTCCAGTTCACGAAGCCACCACTCCACTGGCTTCTTCCTGCCGCGACGATTTAGGAAATTTCCTCCCGCCAGGCACCAGCAAGGCCGTCCTCGTTATGGCATTGCAGGTGTCCGTGACCAGCTTCCTGCGGCTTTTTCAGCATGTCCAAGAGCTGTGCAAAGCTGTGCTGCAGCTTTGGTCACGCGCACCGATTGTCCACGCGGGCAGGCTGTGAGTTGAAGCGGCAGTCGTCCAGCAGTGCCGGAGCCTTCGCCGCTGGGTCCGCCTCGTGGGAAGTTTGGGGGTGCTTGGGCTCGTCTCCGCCATCCCGGCTCTGCCGCCCCCGGCCTTGTCCGCGACCGCCACGAAGCGCTGGAAGGTGGGGTCGTTCCCAACCGCAAGGATAAAGTAACCGTCTGAGGCTGGCATGACCTTTCGAAACGCGGCGTCTAAAACTACCGCCAAAGCTGCCAACTCTTGAGGCCCACGCCTGGTAAGGAACTATGTTGGGATGCTGGTTGCCCAGCCGCTCCGGTAGCTTTCCAGTGGAAAGGAAGTTGCTCGCCTGATTCGCCAGCATTGCCTGGGAAGGCAAGGCCTTTCACCGTCCCTGCGTATCACGGGGCGACAAACCCGAGACCCTCGCCGTAGACACATCCAACATTCCAATGTCCTCGTATGCCGCAAATGCAAGCGATGCAAACGCCGCGCGAAAGCAGGGAAGGGCGAGGTGGTCAATCAGTGTAGCGGCCAAGCGTCCACATGCTGCCCTTCCCCAGTGATGGCGGCGTGGCGAAGGGCGGCCAGAATGCCGATTACCTTGTGCAGCAGACCCCAAGCATATCATGTGCGGCCTGTTTCATTGCAGACTGAGAGATATCGAGAGCGAACCAGTTCCTGCAGCCTGGGTGCGCCATGCAAGCCAGCAAAGAGGTCATGGATGGGAACTCCCACCTTCATCGGCTCTCCCTCCACCTCGCCGGTCACGCTCATGAAACCGCCCATCGCCTCTGAAAACTCAAAACTTAGCACATGCACCGGCGCACCGGCCCACCTCCCTCAAAGAACGCCTGGACAAGAGCATCGTATCCCGGCCGTGGGCCTAAGGCAACGCGGCAGCAACGCCAGCGCAGTGGCGGTGGACTCGGGCCCAGGGCTGTAGGGCCCCGTTTGTCCGAAGCCTGTGATGGAGCAGTAGACCAGGGATGGGAAGCTGCATCTCAGATCATCATAGCCTCGCACAACAGCGTCCACACACACACACACACATACACACGCCCCGGCATCTTCCCTGGCACACAGGAACAGGAACTTGGCCCAGGCGCCAAGGCCATACTTCTCCAAAGTCCCCGTCTTGAAGTTCTCCACCAACACATCACTGGTCTTCAAGAGACGCCGCAGGATGTCCTCGCAAGGGAACAGACCCCGCAGCAACGCAAGTGCGCTGTGGAACTCACGCCGAAGCAGGCAGCAGTCCTGTCCCTCTGGCAGGGTGTAGTTTACCGTCAATGAGGCCTTGTTGCGGTTCTGTGCTGCGAAATACGCAGCCATGGCCTTTGTCTCCTGAGACACCAGACTCGAGCATCATCCCGCCAACCCCTCTGCCTCTAACCCACACCATACGTAGACTTAGGCCGTGAACTCGAGGCTGCACAAGATGATGTCCTGTGCCGCCCCGGGGAGGAAGGGTGGCGCGAAGCCGCGGGTGTCGTCTCCCACCTGCGGCCGCTCCACCTTCGTCACTTCAGCACCCAAGTCTCCCAGCACTTGGGTGCAGGAGGGTCCTCGCAACACAGATGGTAGCGATGACCTCTAAGCACCGGGGGCCTTTGAAGACGTCCTGCGAGCACCCGCGTCATGTCCAGCACTCGCACTCCTGAACAAAAACGGGTGGAACTTCCATGGTGTGCTCACGTTTCGTCGTTGTCGGCTTCTCGGCTTCTCGCCTGCCAGTGGGCCTCTGCTGGAGAAGAACCGGAGCCCCCGCCGCATCGCCTGCGATGCAGGAGGGAGCGTGAAGCTTGATGTCGCTTCGAGTCATTGGCGCCGGCCTGCAGACCCTTCGAAGGAGCTGCACACATCATTGCGTTGTGTGTGCAGATGCACCCGGTGGGTTCCAAAAACTTTGCGATTGCAACGTGCCACAGATGTAGTGTGATATGAACAATGTTGGCGAGCGATGCTGAAACAAGAGCCACAACATGGCAGGCAGACAGGGTCCGTCTACACTGCAGAAGTTCCAAGCAAGGTTGATGTGAGCCACGGCCCACTGCAAGCCGGCTCGAGAGCAGTCGAAGACACCGTCCTCAGGCTTGGTGCCCTGATGCAACGACTGTGCCAGGAAGCTGAAGATCTGGTGAGCCTCGGGTGCAAGAGGCATTTTGCAACACCTCTTGCCTCGACAGACTCCGCGCATGCTGGTCCCTAACACTAGTACATTGCTTTCGGTTGTCCATCCTAGGTCCTAGTTAGTGCTGCAGAACATCTCCCGCGCATTCTACATAACATCCCCAACGTTTAGCTCATGAGCCCTCAGCCCGAAATCGGAATGCGGCTGCTCTTGCCGAGGCGTGCACGGTTCCCATGGAGCGCTCCCCAAGTTCCCGGGAGGAGGCCAAGAAATCCCGGGAGCCCCTGCGGCGCTGAAATCGAGTTTTGACCCCGCGAAGTATTCGGCGCCTCCGTGCCCGAAAAAACACACGCAGTGCTCTATATTGAAGGCCTTCGAATGGCATGCTCCTCGCCCTGCGGAAGTAGCTTGGAAAAGCGCCTGAGCAGGTTGCAACATGTTGAGAAAACGCCGGCATTGGATACCCGACTCAGGTCCAGACACCAGTTCTACCACCTGGGGCAAGAGTTTCTCCACGAAGCCCGGAATCTCCAGGCGTGCCTTGCGGCAAAGGGCCTGCAGGGCCGTCGCAGCTGCCTGAACACTTCCCGAGTTCTCTCCCGTAAGCCTCATCGACCGATGTGCTGTTTTGCATCGCCACGCTCGGATTGGCTTTGGTCTCCTGGCCTGACCTTGCTTTAGAAGTTGTGAGCGGGGTATAGAGCTGGTTCGAGCGGGAAAAAGTTGTATAAGTTCTGGAGCTGACTACCAGGGCGTCTTTGCGATCTGCTTCTCTGCTTCAGGTGGAAATCAAGGAACATCCAGAGCAAGTACGACGGAGTCAGTGTTGAATTGTCTGCGTTGGTTGGTTCCTCCAGCATCTTGAGCCGAGCCAGCTTCACAGCGCATTGTGCTAGGTGACGTAACACTAGGAATCCTTTGCTTCTATTACCTTCACCACCTCAAGTCTGAAAACACTGTACACGCAATGGTTCGTCGGACCATGTGCGACAATACTCTCGCCAGTCATGCACAGCCGGGCCAATAGCGAATTGCAAAAGATTTCAACTTGCCTCATTCCACAACATGGCCAAGGACAGAGTGCCGTGTGGCTCGACGGGATCATGAATGCAAACCGTCAATGTCAACACCAACATGGTCGCCATGCCCTTCGCAACTTGCTGGTAAAGGTGTGTTATCTGTGTGCAGGAAGGAATGCCATCACGGGCACAGTACTGGCGAAGTTGTTCGACGGAAGCCCCGATGAGCACAAGGAGGCATCCACGGACCAGTGTCATTGCACAGGTCGGATCGGCCAGGCACATCTCAGTCTGCGGCCTGCAATCGCGTACAGAGTGCAAGCAAAGCCCCGGAAGAAAGCAGGCATGCAAGTTGAGCTCCTCTGGCCTTCGCATGCGTCCCGTGGCCAGGAATGAATCGCGATTGGCCATCAAGTAGCGCACCTGCAGAAGAGCTGCAGTCAGAATCATGTGAATCCACCGAGCTCGTGACGGTTGCATTGCTCTGCCCGGTCTTGTCTGGGTGATGCTGCAGGACCAAAGGCTCCCCGGCAGAGAAGACCCGAAACCGCCTAAATCCTGGAAAACCCTTGCCTCGAAGATGCGGCTCCGCTCCGCCCGGTCCTGAAGCACGGGTCTGCCGGCTCAGGGTGCGAGATTTCAGCTTCAAGCAACACCGTGTGTCGACAGTGACAGGAGACTATCGTTCACCTGCTGCGCACTTTCACGGTACGAGCAACTTGGACATTTCTGCACTCCGCGTACTGTGAAAGGCTTAAAAAGCCCAAACAAGATGTGGGTCGGCTTCTTAAGCAGGGACCCGTTGGGACCCCAGAGACGCTGCGAGAACGACGCCCAGAAGGGATCGCTGAACAGTACTTCTCGATCTGACTCGAACCTGTAGGCTTCGGGCAGAAACGCCTCTTGAGAAGACGGCTTGCGGCCCTTGCGGCTCTGGCAGCTCCAGCCTGAGGTCACGTGGGAGAATGGACGGATATTGGGAGAGCACAGCATTCTCTCTAGACTCTCTAGATTCAATGCTGTCTATAGTCTATTTCACCGCTCAGCCAGCTCTCGCGACATGCCCGAGAGGAGCTGTCCAGTGGTACACAGCGCACCAGCGCTTGCTGCAGGTCCGGTGGAAGCACGCAGTCCACTTGAAAGGGCTCGCCGTGCAACCCATGTACACTGATGCCGACAGACGCGGCATGCAAGAAGATCCGGGGCAGCCAAGCACGGGGTGTTCCGTAGAGGACATCTCCCAGCAGGGGGTGACCGAGGCTGCTCAGCTGTGCGCGGATTTGGTGCATTCGACCAGTGCGCAAGCGGATCCGTACCAGGCTCACGGCTTCAGAGTTTTCGGTCAAAAAATGCGAGGCCTGCAGGATTTCCAGGACGGCGCGCTGCCCGCGGCCCCTCGGCGCAACGACGCTGCGGAGGGATCTCCCCGAGCCCTCGACGCGGAGTTTCGCATCTAGCAGGCGCGGCGCTGACAGAAAGCCTTCGCAGAGGCAAACATAGTCCTTGCGCAGCTGGAAACGAACAAGGCAAAGTTGAAGACCATGAAATCCCCGGTAGGTTTTTGCGCAGAGTATGGGGCCCGACGTGTCCCGATCCAGGCGGTGCACCAAGCCAAACTCGGCTTTCTCATCGCGGGCAATGGGCCAGTGAGGTCCCAGGTTGTCCATCACCCAGGCCTGCAGCAGTTTGCCTGCCTTTCCGCCGCTTCGCCAGGCTCTCTCCTCCTCGTCTTCATCGAAGCTTCCCACGGACACCGTCCAGCCAGGCGGCTTCCACAAGACGCATGCTTCCCGTCCCTCCAGCAGGATGCAGGGGCGGTTGCCGGGCCTCTCGCCGGCTCTGGGCCTGAAATCGTCTAAGTCCGGCGACGTCGCTGGTGAATCTTTGGCATCCATCTCCTGGGCACGCCGACTCAGAAGCTCCTCAGTGCGAGTGGCGACCTCCACCAAGGGAGGGAGCTCCTCGGCACCTGCCACGCAAAAACTGGGGAAAAAAGGGCGCTTCCGACAGAGACAAGGACGCGGTCTGCGCGCCTTGCGTGGAGAGAGCCAATGCAGAAACGAGACCGAGTAGCTGGTCGTGCCTGCGCGGCAGGCTGCAGCCGCGTGCTCCGGTCAGGGCAAACCCACCGATGCTGCCTCAAAAAAAACCGAAGTCCGTCCCTGCCTCTCTCGAGCACCAGGATCCCAGTCGCGGGCAGGCAAGCTGCGAAAACGAGTTGCGGCAGCTTCCGGCAACCGCATATCAAAGGCTGCTGCAGTTCCAGGAGTCCTGGGTTGGCTGCATGGACCAGACACCAACTTTGATTTAGGATATCTTAGGATGCTCAGACATTCAAAGCCAAGAAACCGCGCACTGTTGGACAGCCCCTGCAAGGAAAGCTCGCTGATCTCTTCCACGGCTCTGGCTCCTGCTACCCTCGTCGCTGGGTCATGCTCTGATGCCGGAGTGCCCGTGGATTGCGCTGCGTTCGCAAGGCCCTGTGCTGAGAGCTCGGTTGTCAGACAGGCCGCCTCCATGAGAACATTCGAGACGGGTGTCTGCACGGCCTCATGCGGCACACGAGTGTTTTGAAAGAGTTTCGGACTCGGACGACGACCACATACGACGACGAGGGCGAGGGCGCCTGGCCTGAGCTGTACCGGGATCTCGCAGCAGGTTCGACGCCTCCTGGGCTTTCCGAGGCTCCTCGGCTCGCAGCCCGGCCTCGGAGCGAAAGGCAGCTTGTCCGAACACGAGTTTCACCCAGTTCTGCCAGGAGTTCCGAGATGTTCCGAGCTCCGGGCGTCGGCTGTAGCTGACGGCGATGGGTCGCCGCGGCACTTCGTGGCCCCAAGGTTCCACGCCGCAGCCGCGAGCTCCTGCAGCTTGGGTCCGCCCGTTCGGCATGTCGCCTCCGCTCCGGTGGCGGCCGTGGAAGGTTCGCTGATGGCTTGAAGCTGCCCGAGGTTCTGTGCAGCGTTGGCCGGATGCTGGGCTTTGAGCTCCTGGAAGTCGCCGAGCGACGAAGCGGCCTGCAGCGGCACCTCGCGCACCACGCCGTGGCTCCCGCGGCTCCAGGCCAAGTTGGAGGTTGCCTGCGAGGCCCCACTGTGAAGAGAAGGGGTCGCGGTGCCGGCAGTGTCTTCCGAAGGGGATCCCCACGTGCTGTCTGAGCGCCCAAGTCTCCAAGCCAAGTTGGCAGGGCCTTGCAGGGTAAACTCCAAGAGCCGCGACGAGGCGGCAGAGGCTGTTGCGCTTGGTGCGGGCGTAGAGCAAGGCCGTGGAGAAGCAGAAGTTCAAGACAGGGTGGAGAGACCCTGCGGGTTGGACCGGGAAAGCTGAGGCTTGGCCGCACGAGCAAGTGCCTCTGACAAGGATGCCTCGCTTTGTACGACCTTTCCACATTCCCGGCCAATGTTTGAGATATCCTTTGCATGCGCCTCCTTCTCAATCACGCCGGCACGTGCCTGACACTGGTGCACGTTCGGTGCGAACTAACTCCCCGACCCGACATGTTGGCCTAATTAGGTTTGTCCTGGAGTTTGTAGTTACAGTTGCTGTGTCGCCTTGACCTCCTCGAAAGACAGCCGCTCCGTGGAGACCACCTTGGCAAATCCCCGGGCCGCAGCTGCCAGGTCCTTCACGCCGAGCGCATCGAGGGAAGCAGCAGCCGTCGCAGTCATTCTTGAAGGGAGCTCACTGCGAATCTCCAAAACGGCACGTGCCTGTGGAGCAGGGCAATGCGGGTCAGCAGCCGTGCATGCCACAGCATCACAAACCATGAACCATGCTGCCTATGCCAAATCCACCAATTCCTGTGCGCTGGGCGATGCAAATGTCGACGACTGTATGAGCACATCAATCTGCATGCGAGTGTCCTGGCCCAAGAAGTGGGCTCTCAGCAACATGATCAACACACTCTCGGCGACCGAGGCAGTCCTGGTTCTTCTATCGCTTGCGGGCCAAACATCTCAAAGCTTCGAGAGCTTCCTTCGCTGCGGCGGCTGCAGAGGTCTCTCTGCACCTTGCGCAAGGGCCCAGGGCCAAAATATGATGTGCCGAGAGACAACGTTTGGTGCCACATGCCTTTGGCCGGCCCGATTGTCGCGGCGAAAGCAGGGCAGTGCTGCAAAAGCACATGCGCCGCACTTTCCAAACAGCCGAGGCCCAGCTGAGTGTGGTCACGGCTTCGGGGCGCCCCCTGAGCAATCGGGAAGCTACATTCGACATCCTCCCATCTCTCATGCGGCACATCTCTCCGCTGTGCTCTGTTTTTCCCGCCTCATCTGAAGGATGCCGATGCGGGCCACACGCCTCCGCAGCCAGGTCTTAGCGGGCCCATGGCTGGCGTGGACATGGCGTTGTCTGGTCCAAAGTGTTCGTGCTCAGCATCCGAGGCTCTCAGCGACTTTGTACCAACCAGAACTGTCGTGAAGCATGACTCTCTGCAAGGCTCCCGAGCAAGAAATGCACAGGTTGCTCAAATTGATTGCAGCCCTGGCCTCTATCCCATGGGGTTCATCACTGTATTAACGTGGGGAGTAAGGGCAAAAGTTTCCATCTCTGTTACTTGCTATCAAGCTTCATTTGCCCGAAGCCCTCATCATCCTAGCTGGTCCTGTCAACCCAACACCGTATGAAAGTTCGAGCACGAGTCTTAGTCGCTCTCGGACTCGTAGCTGATTTCGGTAGCAGCAGGGACAAAAGTTCCAGTATTCGAGGCCTTCTGAAATGTTCACATGTTGACGTCATTCAGACTTGTTTTTCACTAGATGCGCTTAGACCACTGAGAAGCTTATCGTTCAAACCCCTGCTCCTCGGAGATTCCCCGAACCCCGGAGCTGAGCCCGAGAAAGCCTGCAACTCCCCGCACCAGGGCAGCTGCAGTGGCTCTTGGCGCCCTTGCAGCGGCCTCGGAAACGGCAGGGCCCGACAGAGTTTGCAGAGGTCTTTGTTTGATTCCGTCGAATGTTTAGGATTCCCGGTTTTTGCGCTCATGCCACTCTATGTTCGTCGCCTTGGTGTTGCAAGGTTCCTCATGTGTCAGCCGGAGCCAACACAGCCGAATCCGCTGGATTGGTGCTACTGGTGCAAACTGCACATACCGTTTCAACATTTGCCACCATATCCCGAACAAACCAGAGAATAAGGAAGAGCAACAGGTCTGCCACGCACTTCTCACGAGACAGGGAAGTTCAAAAAGGAGAGCCACACGCCGGAGTCGCAGGAGGGACAAAGAGTTCCTGAAATCTTCACCTCTCGTCCACCATGCAGCATCTGATTTTGAACGCGCGGCCGAGGATGTCGTCAGGCTGGGATTGAAACATACATGTCAACATGAAACGAGATAGTAGTACGATTTCACATCGGCACATGCGAAGTGCTTGGCGAGCGCCTCCTGCTTGGTGAACTTTCTGTCGTTGTATAACGACGTGAGCAAGGCCTTCATATCGAAACCGGCATCCTTCAACTGCGCAGGGGGCACGCCTGCATCAAACAAGGTCATCGCACTGAAATCGGCAGACTTCAAAGTTCTGGTGGGCACTCCAGCTTGGTGTAAGCTCTTCGCATCGAAACCGGCATCTTTCAACGGCCGGACGTCTTTGCGGTAGACTGCCCTCGCTTCCACCAAGTCTTGCGCCCGGAATTTGGCATCAAACATCTTCTTAGGACTTACACCTGCTTCGAGCAACTCCGTCGCGTTGCAACCTAGCTTCTTCAAGGTCTCGAGTGGCACCGAGAAGTTTGCTTTCACTATCTCTGTGCAGGTGTAAGCGTTCATCAGATCCTTTACCTGACAGCCGCCGCGAAGAAGCTCACTCGCCTTGTAGTCAGCCTCCCGGAGCATCGAAGCTGTGATGCCGTGCTTGTGGAGAGCTTTACCCTGATCGCTGCACAAGTAGCTTGCCGGAAATTTTTGGCCCACCACCGTCTTGGGGTCCTTGTGGAGATGAGAAAGGAGGCAATGGATGGAGTTGTTCGCCTTCTGGTGGTCCTCAAGTGTGCAGTTTAGGACCTCCAGATAGTCGCATCTGATGTCTTCCTCACCATTCTGGAAACGACCATTCCGATTCCCCTTCAGCTCTTGCGTCTTCTTCTCCATGGGGAGCGTGTGCAGATCGAGGCACCTGTAGCCAGCATCCTTCAGCTCCTTGCCGGTGAACCTGGGGGTTTCCGGAAATAGGGGACCCTAATATAGTACCCTAAAGCCCCAAATCATAGGATCATAGGATCCCTTTTTTCTAAGGACCCCATAATCAGGTACCCAAATTTTCTGAAACGCCCACCTGAACTTCGAAACACCTCTCCACTAAACGGCACGGACACGGACACGGCCCTCCAGAACACTCACTAATCTGAGGCCAAGCGACGCTTTGCTCACCAGGGTAAAGTTGGCTCCGGCCAAGTTGAAATCCCTGGCCGCGTAACCGATGCTTTTCAGCTCCTCAACATCGAAGTCGGCTTGGATCATCTCCGCAAGGGTGTAGCCGCCAACCTTGAGCTCCCCGGCCTTGTAGCCCCCGTTCCTCAAGTCCTTGGCCAAGATCTCGTCACTCTTCATCTCCCTGGCGCTGTAGTTCACAATCCTCAGGTCCTGCACGGAGAATCCAGCCGGGAGGAGGTCTTTGGGGCTGTATCCAGCCACTCGAAGCTCCTCGCAATCGTACATGCCCTTCAAGTCCACTGGCATGAAACCGGCCTGTCGAAGCTCGGACGCGTTGTACCCAACGTCCCAGATCTGTTTTGCCGAGTAGCCCAGGGCACGGAGGTTTCGGGTTTTGTAGCCATGCTCGCGCAGCTTCTCCACTCCCCAGAACGGGGGCAGATACCTCTGTTCCTCCGTCGGGTCTCTACCGGCAGTCTGACAGGTAAGGCTGGTGACCTCCTCTTCCCAGCGAAGCCGGCCAGCTCGGAAACTTTGCAGCTGCTCAGCGATCTGAGAGGAGAGCTTCTCCCTGGGAAAGGCTTGCGGCAAAGCAAGTGAATGTGTATCTACTTCCGGGATCCCCGCAAAAAAACACAACTTGCCATGCTTTGGCCGTGTGACACCAGCTCCAGACACCCAGTCTGGAAAGTCACGAGGCGGACACTGCCACGTGGTGGACTGCGCGAGATGCCCGGGACCTCGTCCTTCCAGAACAGGGTGTCCTCAGACTGCAGTGACCGCACATAGAGGGCGTGAGATGCGCAAGGCAACCAGGAGCGGCTTGGTGTTGTTGACGTTCAGGAAGCTGGTCGAAGCGGTCTGCCAAAAGGTCTGCATGGTGGCGAGATCGCAGCTTCCAAACTCGCTGCCATTTAGCCGCTCCAGAAGGATGCCTCCAAGGACGGTATCTCGGTTCAGTTCGCCTCAGCAAGTACGACTGACGACTTCTCAACAAGAACCCGACCCTTCAAAAAAAAAGCGAGGGCCAACCAGTAAGAAACCACGCTGCCTGCATGCTCTTTGCTCTTCCATGTCTTGTAAGCGTCTGAGTCCAACTTCATCCCAGACATGAGCAGCTTGGTGCCCGCAGCCATTCCAAAGAGTCTGGCACCCACTGCCCCGTCCTCGAAGGGGAAGCCGGTGACAAAGAGGCGCGCCTGGATGGTCTCACTGAGATGACGGCTATGGATGCTGTGGATCCAATGCCCGTGAAGCGAAAGGTTTTCGGTCCATTTCTGGATGCCGCCCCAGACTGCCAGCAATTCACGCTGGCATGCTGACTGCGGATGGCTCTCGCTGGGCACGGCTCTCCGGTTGAAGCGTTCCAGCATCTCCATCTCGGCGCTGGTGCAGTCCGCAGCCGAGGCATTCTCCCAACCGGATGGGCAGCGCTGCGCACTCAGAAACTGCTGCTTGCAGCAGCGATCTACTGGAACCTCCACCGCCCGTGTGCCATCGACACCCTCTTCGTCTCGGTGGCACCTCCCCACTCGACAACAGCATCCCATACCGAAGTCACCATCTTCCGTGGCAGAAGCATTCGAAGAGTTCTGCGCTGTGGGGATGAGCTGGCCCTTCAGCTTGTCCACTTTCACGTTCAACTCTTTCACGTCCTCCATCGTGTTCCTGAGACTGGTGCTTTCCGCCACCAGCTTGGCATTCTCATCTATAGCCTTTCGAAGCTTCTCCTCACACTCGTCGTTCGCGTCACTGTGCACTAGATTCTCCGTATCCAACCGCATGTCGGAGTCCCTGATGGCCACAGCGAGGCCCCATATGACATGGAAGACCACCACTGACCGCATGGATTCAACATTTGGCAAACGTAGGCTGAAGATGAAGCCCAGAGGCTGCGGCACTTGCTCTTCAGATCTGATGATTCTTTACAAGACATAGCCGCGATCCTGAAGGGGTTCTTAGGTCTACTGGTCTGGAGACATCCCAATACCAAATGCGCTTCCCAATTTGCTGAGCTGCCAGAGCAGAGACTACGAATATAACTAGCAGCATGCGATTCGAGCTTGTCAGCTGCAGCTGAGGGATCGGCTGCAGCGGTGTGCAATCGCTTCCCCTCCTTCGGTAACCTCTCGTGGACAACGTGCGTCGGTCAAGAGCCCTTCTACACTCGCGGCCAAGTCCGTTGCAATCCCCCGCCCCTAGCCGGTTTTCCAAAGAAGTGCTCGCGCTGCATTGGGCCATGAGTGTCTCTTGCTAGCATCCGGTCGCCAGTGGCTGTGTTTTTTGTCCATGGGGATCTGGCATGCACGATCCGGCTGTGCGTTCTACACCCTGTGTGTCTCCTTCTTCAGCCGTGTTGTAGGAATCCCACATCTGACAAGACCTCTTCGCCAAATGGACACATGCACCCCAGAATGTTCGATAAGAGATGACAACTGCAAATGCCCAGCCTCGGCTCCAAACTCTAAGTCAGGGCCAGCATGTGCCAACCCCAGACCTTGGCTGCCGCTGTGCATGAAAGGCTCTGCATTCATCAAGACAAAACCTACTGTAGGACCTAGCTGCTCTTTTCTCGACTCTTTGCGGGAACTCCTAGCAAGGATGGATCGGCCGACGGTGCAGGGCCTGTGGCATTGTTGCATCTTCAGCCCATTGTCGCATCCGGCTACCAGCAGCCGAAGCCTTAGCGGATGCGGCAAACGTGAAAGGTGCCCTAACAATCTCGGCATCCGAGACTTTCCAAACTTTGCGAGTCATGCTCTTCTTCGCAAGCCCAGGCTCTTGCGTGTGGATGCTGGCATCTGGCGAGATGACCCGGGGCCCGTGCTTCACTTGGAGTGCAGCACCATTGCATGCAACACATGCAGATCATCTGCAGATTTGTTGTCTTACCGCTTTCATGATTCTCTTCAGGCAGATCACTCACTCAGCTACTGTTCTACTGATCAGCCCGGGCTTCTCCGCTTGAAACCACTTCAAGGAGTGAAAGCTGGAAAAGCTAAGCTGAAGACAGCGTGCTTCTAGCGGCAGCTGTTGTTTGTGCGGGCTCTTTTTCATCAGCAACCTCGATGGGTGGTGAAAACTGAAACCCGGCAGCACCACCACCGAGACGCAGATATGGAACAATCATTCCCAGCCGCACTGCACTTCAGCACTCCGACCGCCAGGATAGTAAATCAGCTTTGATGCCCTTCCGTCCCTCCAAGTGCAGGCAGGTTGCAACTGGATGAGTCGGTTTGCTGTCGGGCCCCCGTATTTTCCGAACGTAAACTGAAACGTCAACCTTGCAACAAAGCAACAGAAAGCGTGAAAGCACAGCTGGCACGGGCGCAGCGACGGCACTCCGACCACGATTAAACACTTCGTGCCGTGTTCTGCAGTCGTGGCAAGCGACTGCAGACCCGTCAGACTCTGAGATCTGAGGCACTAGCCCAAACCCGGCGCTCTTCGCCGCAGGCTCTTATTCGAGAAGATATTGCAGAGGGCAAGATCTGCTGTCAATTCTCGGAGCTCTCACGCTCCCACCAGACACGAGCAGCATCGACATTTCGCTCCATGCAGGAAGACCAGCCCTTGTCTTGTGCATGGTAGTGTACCTCGGCCAGAAGTGGGGGTCAGGGGGGGGGGGGGGGGAGGTCTCAACAAAGCATCCCGTTTGGGCGTCTGGCCGTGTAGCTCCCGTCGGCGTGCACAGCCATTACACGGGCAGGGTGCCACCAAGAGCCTCCGAACTGAGGATACTCGAGGGGTCAGGATCAGTTTCAAAAGAAGGGCTCGGCCTGCACCGTTGTCAGGCCACATCACGTGCACCGCTGCGCCGGGCGGCGCGCAGCCCTCCGGGACGCGGGGAAACTCCAGCTCCCGGAGCAAGCCTGCAAGAGCGCACTACTAGAAAGAGAGGGAGAGAGCCATAGAGAGTGGGGCATCGCACACGCACCTGGCTGGCGGTCCAGGAGCCGGAGGGCACAGCTGTGCCAAATGGAACACGAGGCCGTGCAAATCTCCCGAGCGTGCTGGAAAGCACCTCGGCAGGGGAGCGATGGATGCTTGTTTTTTTGTACGTGGCAACGGTAGAAAAATGTAGAAGCCAAGTGTCTCTGCACCAAGTCCGTGATGTCCTTCGTAGGATTGCCCTCCAGAAAGATACGACCGTCACAGCGATGAGCTCCGTACTCTGCAATGTCGTCTTCTCCAGTCACCCAGGCTCCATAGGATGCGAATTCAGCCAACATCTTCTCCGCAAATCTCGGACGGACACAATTCGGGCACAGGACGCGGGAGACGGGGCTCAAACATGCTTGGGAGTCTTGCGGAGCACTGGCCTCTCTATGCTGAACTCCATATCTTTTTCGTCGCAGAGCCTTAGATCAAGGCATCTTCTTCATAACCTGACCCCCCGCCGCCCCGCGCATGCAACTGCGACGCATCATGTGCCAGTACTTCAACTCGCCGCTGAAGTGTACCAGCTTGATGTCCTGTTAGTTCGGCGCATGCATGTAAGGCGGCTGTTCACCCAGCACTACATGACACCGACAACCATTCACAGCATGCACAGACCTCCGCGCCGATTTTGAGTCGACGGGGCATCCAGTCTGATTCTTCGCAGTCGGACTCGCCAAGCCATTCAAGCCTATTTCGGTGGCGCACTACCTGGCACATCGACACACATCCCAGACACCTCTTGCCAGATGTAGCCCGGAGTCGCACAGCCCGCCTGCTCCAAGGCAAAGGGAATGTGGTGCAGCTGAAAGTTGTAGGACACGTCGATGTGTCGCCAAGGCTGCTGAAGGTCTGCCTCAGAGGCTTCGCGGCTGGGAGCGCCGGAGCGGCACAGACAGGAAACACAGAGGACCGGGCCGCGAAGAAGCGGGTCAGGTAGTCCTGCTCCGGGCCGTTCCCGGCAATGTGGGCAGGATGGTGCTCGGAAGTGACCTTCGCCAAGAGCGACACACAGATCCCAGGACCATCCGGGACCCAGAAGCACTCTTGCAGGAAAGCCACCTCGCTCAGCATCTGTTCGAAGGTGTCGTGAGACGGCCGCAGGAGGATCAGGCCCGCGTTGATGCCTCCGACAAAACGGAGCACATAGCACCACATTTTATCACCATTTGAACAAAATAGGCCCAGTAGTAGGCATCACCATGATGGACGGCTCTCCTCCGGACTGTAGCCAACCACCCGGCTCCCAGCCGCCCTCGCTGAAGAAGGAGCCTCGATGGTGCTGGGATTTTGTGGAGGGGCACCAGTTTAGGAAGCGTAGGTCCGTAGTTTCACCAAGACCGACGTGCCCGGATCTGCCCGACTTCGCTTGAACTTGCCTCGGCCCCTGCACCAACACATGAATCACGAATTGCCGGAAGCTTTCTTAAGCCACTACTTCGAATTTCGCATGCCCAAGGATCACATCATCGAATGTTGCATCTGAGTCTACTTTCTCGTGCGTTGGGACCCAAGGTTGAGGTTCATGGGGATGCTCAAAACTGCCCATCTGGGAGCACGGTACCGTCCAGTCGGGCCAAACGACACACGGACCAAAAACCTCCAGTACTGACGAGCGGCGGCCATCCACCACTGCGCCGTGGTCCAGCTCGCAGCTCCCTCGGACCTGCCGAGACCAGATCTGCCTCAACTACTTGTGCTATGTGCCCTGTAGTATAACATACTATATTGTACTTTAATATACTATGTATAATATACTTTATTTCCAACTAAACAAGTAAA
>CAJNDV010032441.1:109001-127836 GCA_905221635.1 Symbiodinium sp. CCMP2456 | reverse complement strand
TACTATAAGATACTATAAGATACTATAGTGTACTATAATGCACTATATAATGTAGCAGCTTCTCCAATCGCCGGCCAGCTGCGAGGGCTGCAGGGGGCTCCAGATCAAAGAGGCCACGGAGGGACTTCACCGGCAGCGTGTCGATGTCCAAGAGCATCACCTGAGAGATCGAGTCAGTCAAGATCTGCACTATGCCATAGCTCGCTGCATAGCTCAGGGTCAGGGCCTTGTCGTACTCGACCTTGGCTCGAGGCGAGGCTCGAGGCAAAGGAGTCTTTCACGAGCTGCTCCTGAGCCCTCGACGAGCTTCCAAGCCTAAGCTAGCGGAAACTCAGACGACAAGTGCTTACTTGGCCTGAGTGGGGGGAGTGGAGCGAACGGTTCGGCCAAGCCACACTTAGCTTCGTGAAAACTCCGTCGAAGCGCGTGCCCTTCGTGGTGTACAGGGCGGGGACGCCGTCAATGTAATCAATGCTTTGCAGCTTCCAGATCTTTGAAAGCTGCTCCAAATAGTTCGAGGGCACATCCTGGTGGCGCATCAGCTCACGAGACCGGAAAACCGGGAGTCCAGACTGATCCAAGCTGCATCGGTGTGCATCAGAATCAAGTCAGCCGCGTCACCTGTCAGCTTTGTGCAAGCTCGATCGGACTTCGGGTCCGATGTTGCATATGGACAGCAGGCCTTGCTCTGCTTGCAGTTCCTGCGAGCAGCAGATGTGGAGACAAGCGGGATGTGTCTTTTCTCCGGTTAGGCCTTGAGTCTCGCGCCCAGAACTGCAGCCCCCAGGGCGTAGCCAGAATTTGCACCCCAGACAACGCAAACATAAGCGTGTCGAGGCTCTCCTCGGGTTGCCAGCGCCAGGATGAGACTGGGAACCCCGCACTTGCAACCAGCAGCAGTGGCTGTAGTATTTCAGTCATCAAAAAAGGCCGGCAATGAGAAGATGACCAAAAGAAGGGGAGAAGATCAGCACGAGTCTGCTGGAGTCTGCTGCACTCTTGATGCGCTTGGCCCCGCACTGAACGCTGGCACGTCGGCCAGAGCAGCCGGCCTCGTTGAAGGCAAGGGAGCCGCCGAACTGAAGGCGACGACGGCAAGACAGGCGATGAAGGACGTGGGGGGACGGAGGACGATGATGATGACCGGAGGCCTACTGCTGTCATCATCCACGAATCGTGAGTATACTCCTGTAGGGTTTTCAGATTCTGAGGGGTGGCGCGTTTTGACTTGCCCTGATTGCCATGCAGAGAAGTCCTGGCCATGAATGCTACAGTGCTACTCATCGTAGCGCAGACGAGCAGCTTCTCGGAAGTGAAGACTGTTATGTCCAGGGGTCGTCTGCAACAGGGACACGATGTCGGATACCACCTGGGACCGCGGAAGAGGGGCGCAAGCCTCCGACCGTGACCGCTCAGCCTGTGAAAGCTTGAGACGCCGACTTCCACTCGAAGGCTTCTGCATTCGGTCTCGCGATCTGTTCCGTGTATCTCGTCAAAGGGGACGAGAGACGGATGGCCTCCAAAGAAGCATGCGCAACTTGCCATATCATTTCCGCTTCTCATCGCAAGGTGGGATTTAGGACCACACATGTTACTTCGGCAGCTTGCAGCTTTAGTCCGGCGTTCCTGCACTCGAGACCGGCCGAAGTCAGACAAATTCAGCGGATGTATCCATTCCTGCTGAATGCCACAGGTTGGTTGAGGTGACTTCTCGCCTCACCACTGTAGTATCATCTAAGTAAGTTTACTGCGGCTACTACTGCCAAGAATCAATTCAGATTCCACAAAAGAAATGTCGGCATGTTCAGTCAAATCCACCCGAACACTAAAACAGACATAAACCTGGCAACCCACGCCAGTACAGAGGCACTCGCATCGGATTCTATTTGTTTCCAGTGTAGGCTTGGGATTCAGTATACTGTGTTGGCCTTGGCCACACTTGGATCTACCAGTGTGCTTAGAATTCCGGGGCTTGTCAGCTGGCTTGGCAAGTCCAGATTCCAGCTTCTCAGATCTGAAAAGAAAGGGTTACGCATCTTGAATGCTCGTTGACACTTTCTTATGCATGCGTTTAGAACCTACATCTCTTTTATTCGACTTACGACAGGAACCATTCGCGCCACACAAGCACGAGCCAAAATACTTGGGTGAAGGCTGGAAGGCTGCGCATGGTTGAGCCCGTCCACAATGTTTCTCACCGCTCTTTGTCAAGGTTGCAAGGTTGCCTAAGTTGGCGCCGCGTAGCGTGCGTGTGTGGTGTGTGATACATGCCATCTACTTTTCAAGTTAACAGTTAACATGAGTAACGACAACATTCCTGTAGACAGCGACAAGCTCACCTACGCCACCGGCCTTGTAGCTCACTCGATTCTTCTTCGGTGCGCATGGCAAGTTCAGCGAGCATGGCGAGGTTCAGAAAGCAGAGTTTGCTTCCAGGGATTTTCGATGCTTCTGATTGACTCCCGTCACAAATTCCCATGGTGTTGTTTTCAAAGCTCTCGGAGCTGATAGTGATTGTTGATGATGCTGATGGTGGTGGATGATGCCAATGGTGGCAATGGTGCCGATGGTCACGACGACGAGCATGACGAGGGTGACGACGGTGACGGTGGTGATGATGCTGATGATGAGACGACAGTTGTGATAGTGCCGATGATGGTGACGATGGTGTTGATGTTGGTGTTTGGGTCGGTGTTGATGTTTCGCCGTCATTCACATGGCTCGACAAGCATCTGGTCTCACAAATACAGGGGTCTGAAAAACACGCGGCCACGCCTTCGCACGCCACCAATCCCAGTTGTAACGAAGATCATCCTCACAGCTGCGAGAGATTTGCGAGGTGATGCGCTCGCCATGGAATCACAGTGCCAAAGACTGCAACAAAGACCTGCTACTACGCGCACTGTCCAGTCCCACCTCCAGTTCAGCACATCTTTCTTCCAAGCGCCTGAGGCTTGGCTCGTTCAATTCACTACTACCGCAACACAGTTGAACTTGAGGCGTGGCTTTGCAATGGACGTTTGTTCCTCCAGCTGTTGTGTGAGCAACGCCTTCTCCTGAAACATGCATCCAAACGGGACCAGTCTTTGTCACAGCCAGCACACACGATCAAGTCTCCTTCTGCAACACCTGCAGGTCGTCCTCGGAAATCCGAATGCACACGATGCGAAAGCGCCGAAACTCAGGCTTAAACCCGGCAGATTAAATTCAATAGTTTCTGTGACAAGGGCCCCAAGCACATGACTTTTCTCGCCGACAATTCACTACAACATAAAAAAAGGCTTCCCAGAGCAGTTCCTTTGGAGCAGCTCTGTACTTACATGCAAATAGTGTCATCCTGGGGTGCAGACCTGTTCTGTGCTGGAAATGTTGAAAACCGCAGTTGCTGCTGCTGTGCTTTTTCTATTGCAGCCAACTGTTCTCCAAACTTCATGGTCTGCAGCGTCAAGGTGTGCAAATCCAGAGCACGTGCTGGGCCATGTAATTCCAAGCATCGCTCAATGAACTCGTTCACATCCACCAAGCTGTCACCATCTTGGTCCAAGCTAGCGAATAAGCTCCACGCATCAGCGGCTTTAATGTCAGCTGTCTCCATCAAAGCCTTCATGGCCTCAGAATCGAACAGTGTTTCGAACTCGGTCAATGTCAATTTGCCATCACCACTTGCATCGATCTGCTTGAAGATACTCATCATTAATGCTCTGAAATCATGACGATCTTCCAGCTTCGCCTTCATGTCACGCTCTGCTGATTTGATCGCGGAGTTACAGAAAACGCCTCGATCAGGGCCAGGAAACGAAACAGAGCTCTCTTGAATCTTAGGCTCCATTGATATTCCAAGGAGTATGATAAACGACACATAAACAAAGAAGGGTCAGTACTAAGATTTACCAAGGCTCCAGTCATTACCTTCGCAAGCCGGGGGAAACATTACGATGCAAGCACATGCTCGACGCTTTTCTGTTGATGCAACAAGAACATGTTGAATGCCCAACGGCTACATGTGATTCTGTCGGACAGTTTCAGCTTGGCAATCACTTGCATTGGCTCATCGATCACGGCTGCAGTGCACTAGCCCTTCAGAACAGCTTCGACGTGGTTATGCACCATCAATGACAAAGATGTTGGATATGCACAGGACTTGACACGTCAAAGCAGAAGAACGAAGGGCTGGGAAAATGCATCGGATTGTCAGACCACACCTTGCCCAAGAGATGGAGAAAAGGGTCCCGAAGGGTTCTCGTTTTGGATGTAAAATTCAACAGCCCGACCTTCACGCATCTTCACGGACCAATCAGGCCAGCTGTGGTCGCGCAGTTTGACCATGTGTACTGGCAATGGAGGTCAACGAACGAACGGTGTGAAGATCGAAACAAGACATCACGTTAAAGTCTCAATTTGAGCAATGCAAGTCGTAATGACATCCGGCAGCGTGCCATAAATCCCAAGCCACTCAAGTCCTGCTCTCGAAACGTGACGCCTGGATGTATCAACCATCGAGCAAGGACGAGCCCACTACCGGTGTGTTTCAGCTTTGTTAAGAACAACAATTGAAGATGATGATCGCCCTTCCGTTCGCTATCAGAGCTGCAGGTGCTAGGCATCCGGAGTTGGACAACGTTATTCGAGCGATAACCCTGAAAAGAGGCCGCATGCGCATGGCCACCGCACCCTCGAGCCCGTTCTGCATGCTTTGCCCAGGCAACACGCCAAGCCTTAACGTCGGCATGAAGCACCTACATGTCACCGCGAGTGGGAAGGCCGGCGACAGCGTAATAGGGGCTTGGCCGGTGGGTGCATGGGCTTCCTACCCATACCACAAAGCGACCTTTTGGCTTTGAGGGGTTTGTACAGCACGTTGTCATGCAAGTTGTACACAGCAAACACGTCGGGCACAAACTTCAGTGAGAATTTCACAGCACGGGCTCTTCCAGGACCCAGGCCCGCTCTTGCGCAAGCTAGGTCTAGACGTGAGAGCACATCCCTGATCTCGCGAATCGGTGCAGGTAAGCTGCGTTCAAGACCGCGAATGATACCTCTCTTCTTCAACAGCCAGGCCCAAAAAAGTTCAAACTTTTTAGGATGGGTCTAATATATAAGGCCAAAAAGTTTAAAGTTCTCCCATTGGCTATCTGAGATACGAAAGCCACGTAGAAGTGAAAGGCTTGAACCCACAACCATCCAGCAGGGTTTAGGCTCTCTGCGGCATCGTCCCAATCAAGACCACCGGAGATAGCCCGAAAGAGCGTGGCGGTAGAATTGTATAGGGATCCAAAATATTTCATCAGATTGAGATCAATCTCACCGTTCGCCTGGTAGTTCTCCTGCACGTACTCCAGAGCAATGTCGGTAAACAAAATACCTTAGTGGCACACCACAAGTTCTTAAAGTTAAAGCTGACTTGGCCGCTCGTCTCAGCAAATCCAAAATCGCAAAGGCTGCTTCATTGCGGTATCGCTGCCAAAAACGTAGATGATAAGAAAGAGGAGGAGCAATGCCCAGAACAGTGACCGCAACGTGTCCACCAATGAGGCCACTAAGGTCCTGAGAGCCCCGATAAATCGAATGACCCAAACCGTGCGCAGGATCCGAAGAAGCCTGGAGGCTCGGATAATTCGAACCATCCGTATGCTGGAACTTATGCCTGCATCGCCGCCTTGAAATACGAAGTCAATCACGATGGTCGCCCACGATGAAACAACCACGGCCACATCCAGCCAATTCCATGTCCAGTCTGAACCGCAAGCATATTCTGCAGGTCCAGCAGCAAACAACCGAAGAAGGACTTCCAGAGAGAAGACAATGCCGTAGGTCAACTGAACAGGTAGCGTGGAGGCCTGCGTTGGTGGGAATCGTGGGTCCATGCTCTCAACACGTATACCCAGGTAGACGGCGTTCGAAATGATGACAAGGGCAAAGAACAAGTCAAAGAGGGGGTGGCTTACCAAAGACCTGACCATCTGCCTCAAGGAAGACAGCTGTGAGAGCTGGCGTTTCAAGTTGATGGACTCCTTCTTGAACCGGATCTTCCTGTGAAAATGGAATCGAGAGCCTTTGGCCTTTGCATGTTGGTAACTTGCCGACATGTAGCTGTGTCCTGCGTTGGCTGTCTCGACGCCCGGGCGCGAGAGTGACATGCGGCGAGAGTGGGAAGTCTTGGCATGTGCCAGGTCTGTGGAACCTTCCCCTCCGTCAGAGCCAGCGCCCTTGTTCTCCTTGTGAAAGTCTGCATGCAGCAGTCGCAACTCGATCTCAGCCTCAAGGTCGTTGACCCAGGCGCGCACCTGCTCCAATAAGTGCTCCCGACGCGGCCGAAGCACTTCGTCCACCAAGTCGACAACTTTGGTATTGGGCATGGCAAGCTAGGATGCGCCGAAAACACCCCTAAGAGCTTAAAAACCTTCAGCGCTGCGGGCAGCCAAAGTCAGTCGCAGGAGAGCGACGGAGGGAGTTGAGGGAGGAAGGAGCTACAGAGAGAGGGAGAGAGAGAGAGAGAGAGAGAGAGACGGCGCGGTTGCCGCACACATAAGAGACGCATGGCCTCCAGTCGGGCACATTTTTGTCGCCTCAATAGGAGCAACGAAAGAGCTGTGCCGCCTTGGCCTTGCCCGCTTTGAGTCCCGAACCAACTGAAGCCTCGGAGGAAGTCCAGCCAAGCCTGAGAACAAGAAGGCTGCTGAAGCGCAAGAGCGCAAGAAGACCGATTCGCGCTGAGGCTCAGGCCGAAACAAAGTTCAAGCTCCAGCTTCGAAGCATGCCGAGGCGGAGATCTGCTACTTTGTGGTTACATTAAGTAATAAGTCATCTTGCAAGATGGTGCTTGGCTGTTGCGGGTGTTGTCGGTGGTGGGTCTTGGGGGTGGTGGGGATGGTGGTGGCAGCGCTGGAGCAGTTACGATTATTGGTGGCCTTCTTGCTGGGTGCTGCTGCTGTTCCCGAGGTGCGAGCCCATCCATGTGGTTGCTGTTGCTGCTGCCGCTGTGGACAAAGTCGTTGTTGTCTGCTCTCCTACCTTGAGCCGCGGGCAGCTATCCGCCAATGTCAAAATTCCAGAAACTCGAGAAGGCTGATGCTGCGATATGCTGCACCTCACATGCACATCCAGCAACAGCAGTTCTGTCTTGCTCTCAGCGGTCCGACGAGTGAACGAGCTTGTTTGGCTCTATGTTCTAGTCGAATGGGCAACTGCCATCAGCTCTGCAGTCGCTGCCGGTGCGACACGGTAGGACCATGCAGGACCGCATAAAGGCCGCCGATAGGGCAACAAGTAAAGAAGCATCTTCAGCATATCTATAAAGCCCTTTGCAACTGACAAAGCCGGCTGCGGGTGCCCCTCACAAAGACTTCAGTGGGGGGCACTTCCCTGCAACAGTTCAGTCCAACCAAAAAAGCCAAGCAAGGCAGAGCACAAAGATTGCAAGTCGACTCTGCTCGAGCTTTGGCAGAGAAAGCATCTTGTGGCTTTAGACCGCAAGCTCTGCGGACCGGAACTAGCTATCATGCACAAATCCCAAGAAGGCGCATGCCTGGAGCCTTGGCCAAGGCAGCAGACGAAAGGAGCCTTCAAGGCAGCCAAGCGAGGAGCGGCTCTCATTTGAGCACCAATTCTGCAAAGATCGGACGATGGTCGCTGTGCGCAGCGTCTCCAGTACCATGCCGGGCCAATTCCCAGTGGTGCGAGTAGAAGATGCAGTCCACCCAAGCATTTTCAGCCTCGCTACACAACACTGTAATGCGACGCCAAAGCCATCCACAACCACGCCTTTGCCTAGGAGACATGCCCGAGTAGACCTGTTTATGATCACTGTTCCCCCCCTGCCCCCGTTTCTCGCCCGTCTGTTGGCTTGGGAATCGGCTGAGTGCAGTCTGCCTAGAGGGTTCCGGAAACATGGTGCATGGCCCATTTCGTGCCGCACCGCTCTGCAGATTGGGGTGTTGCGAGGGTGCGGACGTGAAATCACCCCATTAAGTGGTTTGAAGACCTTCAGCTGCGGCGCAACAGACTTGCATGACCAGCGCCGTTCTTAGTGCATCTTGCTGCTTGGGAGCCAGCTTAAAGCCGTTCTTGAGGAAATGCTGAGGTCCCCTTTCGTCCAGATTTGCCTCTGGAGTGAAGGGGAGGTGTGCGTGTGCACGCGGGCGCGACCGACGGAGCTACCCTCAGCTTCTCAGAGGCACGCGTTGAAGTCCCCTGTGATAACCACCGGCATGTCGGAAGCCTTTCAGGCATCTGACAAGCAATTCTAAATCAGCGGGCAAGGCCGGTCTAGCCGCCGCCTTCTCCTTGATGACCTTAGCTACAACTTCGAACGCATTCTGCAATTAAACCCTACCAGCGTTGCAACAGCTGAGGGGCAAACATCTAGCATGTGCTTGGCGCCACCATATCGAACCTCTTCATTGCAAACCCGGCCGTTGCCGTTGTGTACACACCTGAGCTGCCAGACGGAGAAAAACCCCGCGCAGGGCCTGTCCCAACTGCAGCCAAAGGCACCAGTGAGTGTTGAAGTGCCAGAAAGTCCGACCGCTCTTCGGGTCGATCAACTCCACCCAGGTCACGTAGCGGGGACCCCATTTGCCGGTGGCCTGTCTGGGGCGCAGTCCCGCATGTAGCGCGAAGAAAGGCGCCCGGCCCGGCACCTGGATGTCTCGTGACCCCGCGTCGCCTTTCCGGAAGGCGCCTCAGACTCAGACGCAGCACCCGCGCAGGCAGGGAGCGCAGGCGGGGAGCGCAGGCCTGGCTTGACCATGATGCCCTGGGCGCCATCGAACTTCGAGGCTCGCTCCAGCCCTGTCCTGTCTCGGATGGTGTGAGGCTCATCGCACTCCTGCAGGCTGCACTTGCGGCATCTTGCGGCTACACGCTCTCCGCGGCCATGGCCCTTGGGACATCGCCTGGAGGCCGATGGAATCGGGCTTCAGCTTGTCCTTGATGTTCCGAATGATGTGGTCGCTCTTCCTGAGCAATTCGAGCCGTGAAGCGGGGGCTGTCTGCACCTCAGTGCGCTCCATCTGCGGCCAGCGACCATGGGTTCTGGCCAAAAGCATTCCACCAGTACAGGTTGTAGGAGACGACCCTGACCTTCAGGGACTCTCCGCCTCCGCCTCAGTCCGACAGGCCCGAGAAGTCGGGTGCGGCGGCCCCCTGCCCTTCTCTCTCTCCGCCGGCCCCAGGCCTGACCAGGGAGGCCGAGAGATCGGTGCGCTCCCGCAGCGCTTCTTGAAGTAGGAGCCGCAGTGATCGTTGCTTTGAGCATCCTCCATCCCGGAAAGGCGCTTGTCCTGCAGCGACCACGTTAAAACTTGACCGCCTCTATCTAGACATCCTTCCTGCCTTGAGGAAGCAAGTCCCCCACTGCTTGCAGAAGGTGACGCTCTTGCAGGCATCGTTACCATTGCAACTGCCTGATCTGCAAACACCAAACGGATCGGTTCTTGTCACACCACTTGCACCGCGAATCTGGCAAAGCACACTGAAACTTGGTGAAGCGCGCTCGCACTCTTCCAGAGATGCTGTCTCCAACTTACCGACTTCATTTCCTTCCTCCACGACCAGACCGCCAACTCCGTCCCAGCACACCTTGGAGTGCCCGCGAGCAGATGGAACCAGGGCTACTTCAGAGTTGCCAAGGCCTCGACGTCGCTCTCCCGCTCACAAGTGCAAAGCATGTCAGAGGTGTCAGCAATCTCTTCGTCACATCGCTTGCGCTCCTCCCAAACTCGGCAAGGCGGCCACAAGGCACCCTGCAACGACCATGGGAAGCGCAGCAGTGGCTCACGTGCTTTCCAAAATCGCAGGTGCTGGCTGGAGTCAGTTCTTCTTCGTGCGTGTTTTGTTCCAACATGCCGCTGATCCTGAGTGAGCAGTGCATGCGATTTCGTGCCGACCTCTGCTATGAGTGCGCCTTTCCTGCGGCCCCCGAGATTCTCGTCTGCTTTAGAGTGCCGGTGCTTTTGGGTGTTACCTTCTTCGAGAAGCGTCTTAGAAGGTTCGTACAGACCGACGGCCGCTCAAAAGAAAGAACGAGAAGAAACAAAGCTTTGAAATCGGAACAAACAAGCAAGTGTTCTGAGCTTTGCCGGATCCAACACCCATAGCCAAAAATCCGCCTCAACCTGTGTTCGTCTTGCACCTTGCTTTTCGTTGCTGGCGGCAGCTGATCCTCTGGCTCGCCCCACCCCCCCCTTTCCCGAACAGAAGGCACAGCATGACTGTGCAGAACGGGCCCTGTCCAGAACTTCGCAAGTGTCTGCCTTTTCCTCTGCCGCGGCCACACACTTGTGGCCGAAGCTTTCGCAGTAGGCGTCGCAACGACCTCCACACTCCGCAGGTGAGAGCTGCTTCTGAGAAGCTGCAAGGCCGCCTCTGTATGGCTCTGTATCCACCAGAGCACGACAGCCGCCGCATGTAACACCATCATCGACGTTGGGCCACTCCTGAAACCGGCAGCAAGGCAGCGGCAGCCTTTCGCGCCTTCGAATGTCGGTGAGTCCTCGAAAGGTGCACAGGCTTCAGATGTCATCTCCTCGACGTCGGTCCTCGGTCTTCGCTTCGCTGTCTAGGCATCTTCGCAGTAGCACGACAGAGCTCCGCGCGCGAGAACATCAGGCTGCCGGACTCGAGAACCGTACCTGGCCACACAGCTTCAAGCTCTTGCGGTGCACAACGCTTGGCCCAGCTGCGACCCAGGCGCTGCAAAAGCGTCGGACCCGCATTGCATTCTTGGCCCGAGGATCTTTGGCCCCTGGCAAAGGAAGAGCTACAGTAACACTCAAGCTCCGTGGGAGCGACGACAGCCTCTGGCATTCACCTCCGTGCACGGGATGGAGAGCCTGCAACTGTTGAGCAAGACAAAGCCTCATTCTCATGGGTTTTGGCGATGACTAGTGGATGTGTTCACGTGAATGGTGAAGTCTGAAGGCGAAAGCACAGAAAATTGCACCACCTTTTTCCGAGACCTTTAGCATACGAACGTCCCCTCCCTTCCCACAAGTTGCTGCAAACTGCCGAGAGGCCAAGGCGACAAGAAGCACACTCCACATGGCTACTACGCTTTCTTGCAGGCTTCAAGGGAACTTACTGGCAGGCATCTACGAATCTACGATGCTACTAGAGTGAAAGTGCATGATGCTGCCATCGGACATTGCAATCACAATTCGAGACTCACTTTCCTCTCCGAGACGAAATGTCAACTGCACATCGCCTGACACAGAAACGCGGAGAAACTGTGCGCGAACAAGGGCAAAAGCCACTGCATCAAGTCACAAGTCACTGGGAATTTTGTTGGAAGCTCGAAGGTGGGACTTCTGAGGCGATGCTATCGACAAAGCTCGGCACGTGTTGAGCCGAAACAGAAACCAAGCGTCGTCTTCACCCACTTGGCGGGAACTTACCGGATTAAGGAAAAACTGTGCAGCACTGTGTGCCGGCGGCGGTCGCGGCAGCCACGTTTATGCTGACACACGGCTAAGCTCGCACAAATGCTCAATGCCACGTCCTCGCGTCTTTCGCTGTCGGGCATCTTCCGCAACTAGCTTTGCCGTAGAATCGCGGGCAACAGCATCGCGAGCCAAAGCAGCATCACCACCACAAGCACCTCCAAGACAGACCCTACTTGAAGAGATTGACACCAGCAAACGAGATTCCAAGGCCATCGCACAGGAGCAGCTGTAGAAGCACACGAGAAAAGGATCCTGCAAAGGAACACTGAAGGGATTGGACTGTGTGGAGAATCGGCTGGAATCCTCGTACCACTGGAGTTGCCGTAGCCTCTCCTTCTCCTGCTGAGCAGGACAAGACGACCTAGGACTTGGATTGACTTGGGCCGTGGTGACACGTCGGAGTTGTAGTAGCATCCTCTTCCTCGGACTCGAAGATGTGGCGAAAGCAAATCTTTCCCAGATCATCCGCAGCCTGAGTCTAGCGAAGCAAAAACCGCATGAATCGTGAACAAATTTACGTGTCCAGCCTCTGGGGACACCAGAACGCGGCACCCCAAGACTTTCCGGACACGCGTACCAGCATCGAACACCTTGGGCGGAAGACTCTGCTTTCTCTTCTGTGTCGGCCAACCGCGCGAAGCTCATATAGAACTTAGAGACTTAGACTTAGACTCAAACCTCCTTCCTACCTGAATGCATGCCCCTGCCTCAAATCTCGAACAGAACCCTTGAAATAGTTAAATAGCTGCCTTCACAGCACACAAACGCGCATGCACATTGTACCAGTAGCGCAGAAACAGAAAACACAGTTCACCCGTACAAGAACTAGAGACCCCGCATGGCTGCGCATGCAGTACTGTAGTCATCTCTGTCCCGGCTTGAAAGGACATACTTCCTGCAACTGTCCCAGAGCCACTGGCTTCGCAAAGCAAAAACTCACCGCCACACTGCCGTGAATGCACGACAGGCCAACCACCACCCAGAAATCAGTGCACTCGTGCCCCTTGAGACTTGGCAGCAACACGCCTAAATTGCACGACAGCCTACACCGACGGACGGCACAACATGTACCTGGGCATATCTGGGCAAGATAGAGGCCGCGGTGCGGAGCATGTGCTGGTCTCTACTATCTCTTTTGCTTTCTCATTCTTCCACGGGGCATGAAGGGAAGGAGCCGCACTCTTCCACATATCCTGGCCCCTGGCACAAAGCTCTTTCGGCTCTGGTTCCTCTCTCTCCCCGATCTCAGCACAGTCCGGGTCTCTCCAGGGTTTTAGATTTAGGTGCTTAAGCAGCGACACCACTCAGAAACATCAGAGACAGGAAGGGCAAGACCATGACAGGATAACCGATTCTTCCATGTTGTCGCAAACGAAAAGCCGGATGATGCCGATCACTCGGACAGGGGTGGCCAGCGGACGTCAATGAACTCAGGGCTTCTGCTTGATCTCTCGATCTTTCTCAACTGTTGCCTGTGCCGCGCCTCATGCCACATCTACGCACCGGCTGTAGCCTTTGCCAATCTTTGCGCCGTCTTTGCTACCGAGGCACGCTCTGCACTTTGAGCTTCACTTCTGGAGCGGGCTTCCGCAGGTAGCTTCTCCACTGTTCCTGCGGCGCAGAGCGCAGAGCGCAGCGCAGCAGAGAGCCAGCACAAAAAAATCCCCCAGAGAAGGCCAGAAAAGCCCCGGGGTTTCGGAGCAGCCTCGGCGCCATCTCCGCCTTCTTCAGGGCCTGCCTTGCGCCGCCGCAGGGAGGACTCCTGACCTGCCGCAAACCGAAAACTCCCTGCCCGCCTCGCCCACACGGAGAGAAATCGAGGCCGGCACGCTTCTTCAGCTGTGATCGAAACTCCGCCCTGCGCTCCTCCTATCACAAAGCCGTTGCTGCGCCACAGTGTTTCTTGGACACACTTGGCTGCTTCACGTTGAGAGGGCCTGCAGCCGCTCTTGCAGCTTTTCGGTCAGCGCCAAGGCTAGCTTTTCCTCGTCCACGTCACTGGGTACGCCAGTGAACAGAAACCTAAGCGAAGCAAGCGAAGCAAGCCGGGGCCCAAATGCTTTGCACCTGGCCGGAACGGTGCATGCTTGCAATGCATGCTTGCAAGCGTGAGATCCAGGAGGCGCAAAGCCAACGTGCTCCGAGTCTGGCCAAGCGACTCCAAAGGAACAGAGTCCTCATCGGAGGCCTGTCACCAGGCGAGTAACACACCCTGCATACCAACTAAAACAGTCAGCGCGAACTTCCGTCCTCCCACAAGGCAACGTCGACAAGCTCAAGGACTCCACCACTCAGAGACACCGCCAGGCTGTGCCTCAAGCCAAGCACGGCGCGGCTGAGGCACGGCAGAGGACTGAGCCTGGCATGGCGGCATGCCCGGCCTCGTCGCATCCAGGAGAGGATGGCCACGAGCCTCGGCTGTGAGGGGCGGAGCTGCTGAGCCGCTACGCCGCCACGTCTCAAATCTGCCGCCTTCGCCCATTGAAGTCGGCACGACTCCGCCGTAACGCCGCTCGTCATGAGGCTTCACGAAAGCTAGGCTTGAGCTTGCTCTAACTTCTCGGCGCGTGTGCTTGAGCTGCCGATTCGTGCCGTCGACTGCAAGTTTTTGTGCCTTCATAGCCTTCAGCAGCTTCGACCCGTAAGAGCTGCAGAGAAGTGGATTGGCCTCCGAAGCAGATGAGAAAGACGCCATGACCTGTGCTGGCGCGAGTACAGCGAAGCAGATTTCCCAGGTCGAGGTCAACCTTTCCGCTGACCAAGAAAGGCTCCAAGCACACTTCTGTGTTTGGTGGTGACTAGAGAGGGGTATCTGCGTAGTCTCGAGCTCCACTGCACATGCACTCCCAAATACGGTAAACCCATGAATAAGCACTGACTACGCAGACAAAATCAGACAGCTCTAGATCTATGGCTATGCCATCAATCTGCTGCCTAGCAAACCAGCGGAGTTCCCGACACTGACAACGTCAGGTTCATGGAATTCGGCGAATTTTTGCCCCTCGATGAAGACATGGGAGCGAGGCACAGGAATCGAGTCTCTGTGAAATTGACATGAGGAGGCTTCAGAAGCGTTCGCTTTGTCAGCACCTGCCAGGCGGGCATGCATGTGCATCTACCAAAGCCAAGACTGAAAGATACTTTGACTGTCCATGACTGAGCTGTAGACTCATGTTCAGCACATTTCAGCACCATACGCAGCCACACCATTGCTTCTCCTTGTTGTACCACACATGGCTGTAGCCTCGTCTGTCTGTTGAACAGAAGACTCTCGCAGCTAATCATCGTTCAACCATCAAAAGTCGAGCAACTTCGTTAGGTTACTGCCTTGTACAGTCCCAGGCATCGTGAAGCACAGCATCCCGTAAAAGTGACAAGCAAATGAGCGTGAAGATTCGCTCCGTAGACACCACGCTGGTAGGACCGTACTCCAACTGAACTTCGAAGATGCACTACGAGCCTGAGGATTTCAAGTTCCAAGCCCTCAGATTACATTTCGACACCCCCTGAGGCCCCGTGTTCTGATCATGGAAGCCATGACCCGAGAACCAGCTGAAATGAGCGACTTCACTAGAAACTCGCGAACCTCACGTGAAACCTGCCACCAGCATGGAGTACTGAGGGCAGCCTAAGGGTGGATCAAGCCGAGGGGAGACGCTGAATCTGAGCAAGTTGACTTGAGTCTCGATCGTGGTCCAAATCCACGGTCATCCGATATCTGCGGTCGCTCGGGTCCCTCTCGTAGACTGTCAGACTCCTCAATTTTCTTCCGGCTGAAAGTCGAAGAAAGGCTGAAGCTGCACACTGACAAGAGGTTCTCCGACGGGAGCTCCACTCCGCTCCCCGCTCCCCATCTTTGCTACTGAGCCTCTTGATGTAGCTCTTCGGCCTCGTGCTGCAGGACAAACAGGAGGAACGATCTTGGGACTCCTGCGAGAAATGAGCTTGTGGAAACAGAGCAGCCTCCTTTCAACGTCTTGGAGCCTACTTAGGTCCTTGAAAGACTTCGTCACGAAGGTGCCGAGCTGGTGTGCGACATCTGCATCCACGTTCTCGTACTCCTCGGCTTCAGACGAAATGCGGAGCACCAAGCGAGCAAAGCGAGAGCTTGTAGCCTGGGCCTTGAAGGCCAAGCGGCGGGCTGTGAGGAGACCAGGCCGCCCATCGGATCGACAAAGCAGAGCCGCTTGTACTGTACGGGGCCACTGACAGACTCGAGCACGGCTGCAGGGAAACTCGGAACTCCGATGCCATCACAGCCGATGAATTCCAGCAGTCTTGGGGCGCATCTTTCATCTTTGCGGAGCTTGCTCAGTCTTTGCAAGAAACAGCTGCGTTTGCAGCAAACCACAAAGCTGCAGGCCTGACAACATCAGACCAGGCTCGCTCTGCCGAGGACAGGGGAGGAGCCTTTAAGACATTTTTGGATGCTGTACTGTTGTACCTCGCCTAGGCCTACGCCCCCGGGGGCTCCAACCCTTGAAGATCTCGGAGGCTCTATGAACAAAGCAGCCGCTGTCATTCTGACACTGCGGCCAGGAGGAAGTGAGCAGACCTGTTCTTACTGCACCATGCTCTTGTCATCTAAATGCTAACCACACAGAGACTGGACCGCTTAGTGGGACTCTCCCGTCAAATCTTGCCAGCAAGCCTTCTCTCTACACATCTCAGGTGCCGCCAAACAGCTGTAGACGGAACACCTGGAGGCTTGCCGCCAAGTGATTCCGCTGCCTTCAGCACGCAGAATCGACTACTGGCTCCTCAGCAAACAGATCTCACCTTCTTCCGTGTCCAGTTGTGGACGAAACCTGCAGGTTTCCCATAGCAATCCCTTCAACCGCAGAGACATCCAGTGGTTTCTGAAAAGCCTCTTGTTTTCTCTTGCCCCCAAGTCACTCCGGCGTCCTTCGTGGAGCCTGACGTCCACGTGCGTCTCCCACAGCTGGCCTGCTTGCAGGATCCCAGTCAGATATCAGAGGTTCCATCTGCCTGTCATTCCGAGAGTGCTGCACAGTGATATCGTCTTTGAGTCCAAGAAGCCTGATTCATCCTCGTGGACGATTGTCGCACCCCTCGGTCGCGGACTACAAATTGCTCGCGACGGGACTCGAGGTGCTACCAACTTGATATGCTACCTAGACAAGAATACATGACTGGAACTTCCTTAAAAGCGGCTCGACCCAGCGTGGAGGCCGTGTTCGCCCATACCAGAATCGAGTCCATGGCCACCACAGAGGAACCTCAGATCAGGCTCCAGCGGCGCTACTTGCACTGCCGACTTGAGAATTATGCCTTGCAGGCTCCGATTGCCCGACGGCTTTACAAACTGCAAGGCAGAAGGCTGCTAGGCCGATGGTGTGATTGATAAGCCGAGGAGCATAGTCAGGCAATGCTTCCCCTTTGGATTCTGCATCCTTCTCCCATTTGTCCCAAAGCTGATTGACGGTGGCTTTCTGACAGGGCCACAGACTTCAAAGCACAGAGCACTCCGAAAATCGAACCTTGCTCGCGTTGTGTTAATAGACAAGTGCACTGGTGCTGTTCTTGTTTTCTGTTGCAGCTCATACGACCAACTGCACCGGTTACCTCCACTGCATCCTTCGTTGCCATCTTGACGACTCTGTCCACCGTTGCCTCGAAAGACCGGTACATCGCTCACACGTGCTGCGCTCGAAATGCGGCAGCGAAGGGCAGCATGCAACAGCATCTGACGCTCAGCTGCAGCCTAGACGCATGATCTGGTGGCGCAGAACTTTCCGATGCACCCATGTTAAGTACAGTTTGATGGCAACAGAAAAGAAGCCCGGACGCACACTCTTGAACCAGAGCAAACTTCAGATCAGACAACCGTGAACACGAGCGCAGTACGGGAATCTGTGATTCTCGTGATACACAAACCCTTCTTATTCTCTTGCTGCTCACATGTGCAGTTCACCCCATCCCTAGGCTCGCAGCAGCTGGTTAGGTGGACTGTATTGAATGTGATTCGGGAAACTCACCATGTGCTTTTGGATGCCACGGTTGCTGGCCATCGCTACCGGTGACTTCGTTGATGGTGGTGCTTTCATTTTCAAACGGAAGGGAATGCCTGACCTTAATACTTCGGCAATTTCAGCTGCAATCTCAGACCAGCTTGGGCAGGCAATTTAATTGCCAGGAGATGATCATACTGCACAACGGCAACGTTATATGCAGCAGCAAAAGACGAAAAAACATTCCCAAAAATGAATTCAAGTGGGAATCGGGCAATCCATTAATCCATCCATGTGCCTGCATCGGAACGGTGCAGCCCAACATATGGCTGTTTCGATCGTTTGAGCCGTATTTTGAGCCTAGCTTGAGCCTTCCAAGCGAGCACGTTGTTCGGTTGCTTACATTTCTTTGCATTCTGGTGGTACACTTGTTATACCGCTTGCTTTACGACACGGGCTTACGGTGACCGCATCGCTTGTCATTCCAGCTGAACTGGGAACTCCGGTCGAAGATCGAATCTCCGGCTTTAAATCGGCTTTCAACAGCTGCGGACTCCTCTTACCGGCAAACATGTTGCGTGGTGTAAACTCCACTTGAACACCCAAGTTCAGATAGGCTTGCACTGCTCTAACACATGACCTGGCACTCGTTTTCCGTGTTGCATCTGTAGAGGCTCGAGGCTAGCCCCAGAGGGGAGGCCCGGCCTAAGCTAGCCGAGGCCTGCAAAAGAAACCCCCTTGGGCTAGACTTTGTGAAAAGAAGTGACACGTACTGTAGGCCACTACCTGGGCTCGTAAGAGCTATGTTAGGTATGCGGCCCGAGCGTGGCGCTGGGCGTGTGCCACTAGTCCGCCTCCCAGAGGCTGGCGAGGCTAAGGCAAGTGAAACAGCTGGTGTGAGACATAAGCTCAGAAGTGGACGTAGTCGAAGGCCTGGGCTATGCGGGGACCCGAGGCAGGTCTCTGTGTTGCCAACTTTGTGGCTAGGCGGGAGAAGGTCTCAGTAGGCTGAGGCCAAGGCTATTCAAGAGCTAGGTACGACCGAGGCGGTCGAGTCCGAGCCTGAAGGAAAGCGAGACCCCCTGTTTGCAAAGCTGCAGAGGCTGCAGATGCGGAGGCCAAGTCCGTGTCTCGGAAGGCTGAGGCCAAGGCTATTCGACGGCAGGTCCGATCAATGCGATCGAGGCTGAGCCTGAAGAAAAGCGCGACCCCTTGTTTTCAAGTCTGCCGAGGCTCCAGATGCTTAGGCAGAATCTGTTAGCGGCTAGGCCAGACTGAGGCAAAGACGTCGGAGCCTGCTGAGGGCTAAACCGTCGGATTTGTGAAACTGCAAAGGCTGCAGTAGCGTTGAGGCTGAGGCCAATCGAAGGCTAGTACCTGAGGCAGATAAGGAGTAGGCGGGCGGGGCTTTTTTGCTAACGA
>CAJNDV010032441.1:60912-72242 GCA_905221635.1 Symbiodinium sp. CCMP2456 | reverse complement strand
TGTATGTATGTGTATGTATGTGTCTGTATGTGAATGTATGCATGTATGTATGTATGTATGTATGTATGTATGTATGTATGTATGTATCTATGTATATACATATATATATATATATGATATATGAGACTGGCCTCTGTAGAGGGAACTAAAGGGGTCCGGAGTATCGTCAAAAGGAAAAGCCGAACCCCTTCATGTTGCTATAGCAGCCCTAAACCGTAAACCCTAAGACTTTCAAAAATCACTGAAGCGCAGAAGCTCCAGAACAAGTTAACACGAACATCATCGGCAAAGCCCTAAAGCGGTGTAGGTTTTAAGGTTTGGGGCCCCTAAACCCTAAACTAAATCCCTCACGGAAACATTGTTAAGCCACCCAGGCCCAATTCCCCAAAGCCTTTGAAACCCAAACTCACAAGCCCGAAAGCCCTAAATTGAGCCCCGATCCACACCGCCTAAACCCCCAAAAGTAGGTAAGATAATAGTCCAAAGCCTATAAGTCTTCTACATTCCTTTGATTGGGGTTCAGGTATACCCTGTACCCTGAACCGTCAGACCTCACTCAAAACGCACCTCCATGAAACGCCGCAGAATATCATTCTGCTCCTGCACAACCTGCTCCAACCTGTAGTAGGCTTAGTGTTTAGGGTCTAGCGTTCATTGTTGAGGGGCTTTTTGGCAAGAGTAAGGGGCTTAGGGTTCAGGGGGAACGGCTCCAAAATGCTTTGAGTGAGGGGGTGGATGTGTTGAGGCCTCAGACTTCCGGGTTTGTTGAGCTATGGGGGGTTTAACGCTAGCTAGAGGGTTTAGGGCTTAGGGCTTTAAGGTTGGGGTTTAGGGTTCAGGGTTCAGGGCTTAGGGGTTAGAGGTTGGGGATTATCCTCTTTGGCACCTTGGGGGCTTTGATTCTAGTGTGCTAAGATCTACCCATGCATATCGACGGACAGGCTCATTCCACACACAAGATGCTTTGGTACAGGGTAGATGTTCGGGTCGCCCCCTAAACCGTAAACCCCTAAACCCCAAACCTTAAACCATAAACCGCAGTTGCCGTAGGTCCGCAAGAAGTTCATTAAGCATGAAGTCCTTCTGGGTGTGGTCCTACGCCCCCAGAACCACAAACCCTAAACCCCTAAACCCCTAAACCCTAAACCCTAAACCCTAAACCCAAACCCTAAACCCTAAACCCCAAGTTGGAGCCAAGCTCCGAAACCGACGAACATGAGGCCCCAAATATGGTCTCCCTCACCTCTCTGCTTACCCTGACAGGACTCATATGTTCAGGCTTTTGGGCCCAAAGACCCCCATTAAGTAGGGCTTTTGGGCGATTTTTATGCGAAGGCTTCCATTTATCTTGACTGCACTGGCCTTTGGCGATTTTCAGGCTCGAAGCTCCGGAAGAGGAACACGAAAGTGTACCATACGTAGGCGGACCGTGATGCTATTTAGATGGGTATATCTACCCCGATCCCTGCATGACGCCTACCCGTAACACCCTAAGCCACGAGCCCGAATTCCCCAATACGCCCGATAACCCTCAACCCAAATATATGACGACCCCGAAAACCCTGAATCCCAAACCCGGCAAAGCCCGCTCGTCCCAGGGCAACACCCAGACCTCGAAACATACTTTAAGGGTTGGTGGAGGGTTTAAGTCTTCGTGCGGATAGGATAATGTAGCGGCCTTAAAAGTAAAAATAGGGCTTGGGGTATATTTTGCTATGGCTCTAAAAAGCAAGCCCCCAACAACTGCTGGTAGCTATTATTTACGACCCTATATCAACCCCTGGTGCCTGCAAAGAAGGGCAGCCGCTCTGCAAAAACGGAACTAGGTCTCTGGGAAGAACAATCATTTAGAGATGCTGCCTTCAGAACGAAGAGCTCAAAGGGTCCGTGCAATAGTATAGTAGAGTATAGTATAGTAGAGTATAGTACAGTATAGTAGAGTATAAAAGAGCGTAGTAGAGTATAGTAGAGACTAGCATAGCTTCGTAGATTAAGGCAGAGTACAGTAGGGTATAGTAGAGTAAAGTATAGTATAGTATACTGTAGTATAGTAGAGTACCGTTCTCGTCGTTTGTTCACGGAATGGTCTGTTCTGTTGTTATTTGGCGGGAAGGCTGGGTGGGAGGGTCAGACAGGAAGGACCCCATAAGACCATTCTGAGACTGCACATGCTCGGGTCCTCATCGGCGGGTCTTGATCATTAGGGACCTGCTATGTAGGGCACTGTAGGGTTTAGGGTTCAGGGTTGAGGGTCTTGCTCCCTGATTAACTTGTTGTAAAGCATTGGAAATCTTTCCGAGTCTTCACTGATCAATCGGAGGCAACGATCAGCATGCGATTCCAACGGCCATGATCTGAATGCGGAAAAACGCTAGTACCTTAAAGTGATACGAAAAAAATAAGACTAGCAAGAGAGACACAACAGCCTGACCTTAACATCATGTGCAGTTGGAGCACCCATCTTTCTCCAATGAGTCCATCGCGGCCACCGGATTGCGCCACGATTTTCCGCTGCTGCAGAGAGAACTTCCCTGCGAGCTATTCAACCCAATGCCCAACTTTCCCGGCTGCTGAGCCTAGACGGCTGAAGGCGGGATCGCTTCTTCTAGCAGGGTTTTCGAAGGCTGAGGATATCGAGTTTGAGGCTTCGGGTCTTTGTGGTCTAGGGTTTTAGGGTTTTTAGGGTCTTAGGGTTTTAGGGTTTAGGGTTTAGGATTTTAGGGTTTTTAGGGTCTTAGGGTTTTAGGGTTTAGGGTTTAGGGTTTTAGGGTTTTTAGGGTCTTAGGGTTTAGGGTCGGAGTTTAGGCGGGGAAGGCGTCGTTCAGATTTGGCCCCGGCTTTGTGCTGCAAACCCTTTAGTGCACGACCAGAGGGTGCAACAGTTCAGACCCTAAACCCTAAACCCTAAACCCTAAACCCTAAACCCTAAACCCAGGGTTTAGTTCCACCGATTTTCTAACATTTTGCGACCTCGACTCTTATCCCCCATGCAAGCCCTAAACCCTAAACCCTACACCCCAAACCCCAAACCCCAAGCCCGAAACCCTACACCCCAAACCCCAAGCCCCAAACCCTAAACCCCAAATCCTAAGCCCCAAAACCCTAAACCCCAAATCCTGAAGCCGGAGACTCCTAGGTTTAGGGTGCCCTAAACCCTAAACCCTAAACCCTAAACCCTAAACCCTTAAAGAACCCACATGGCATGCCGGGCCCGACGGCTTCATGTACTTATATGGGTAATGCAGAAGCCTCAATAATTAGAATAGGGTTTAGTTTTGGGGTATATTATGCTATAACTATAATCCAAAATAGTATTGATAATTATTCAGGCTCCTATAATAATTCTCTAAGCTAGAGGTGCCGTACTATGTTGGGGACCTACCAAGGAACCCTAATTTAGAGAACTGCCCATATAGGACACACTTTGCCCCTAAGGTAGCTACAAGGGAACTGACCCCTGCCAGGGGTTGAGGGTTTAGGGTTTAGGGTTCAGGGTTTAGGGTTTAGGTTTTAGGGCCGACCAAGTACATATTATGAGGGAACATGCACCCTTGCGCAGAGTCGGTATTTCGGTTTACGACACATGCAAGCAACAGCATCGATTCGAATGTAACTGGCTAGACAAGAAAACGAAGTTCTGATAGTCATGCTACTTCTGACGACCCTCCACCCTCCAGCAATGACAGCGGCGGAATTTCTAACAAGCATCGGTGGCACTACCGAGGTAATCAAGATTCCAATGATGGCGATGCTAGTGATGAGGCTGATGGTCTCATTGCTGCAGAGATGTCAAGAATGCAGAATAGCACGGCAGGGAGAACATCATGTCATCGATGATACACAAACCACAAACCAGTACACGCATGTGTATGTGTATATATATATATATAGAGAGAGAGAGAGTTTCTACATATATGTATATGTATATATGTAAATATGTAAGCATGTATAGATGTAGTGTATGGATGTGTTTAAGCATCCTTGCATGCATGCTTGCATGCCTGTATGTGTGTGCGTGTGTGTGTGTGTATGTGTGTGTATGTATGTATGTATGTATGTATGTATGTATGTATGTATGTATGTATGTATGTATGCATGCATGTATGTATGTGTATATATATATATACACACACATGTTCACAGGTGTGCATACAGATGCCATTGTATGTACTCATGGACTTCAGCATGTGAATAAACTTGTATGTATATGTGTATATATAAACAATACAAAGATGTATGCATGTGTGTGCAGGCGTACGCGCCTTTTGTGTGTTATCTGGTATACGGTGTGGCTTAAGGTGTAGGAGGCTAGAATAGAAGGACAGGTTGTACACTGTCAACCGCTGAGTTCTCTATAATTAGGCAGTATAGTACTCCAATAAGGTTGAAGGCTACTGCTACGCTAGAGAGCACTTAATCCGGCAAAAGTTTGGTATGTTTCAAGCGCAAATGCTAGAAGTATCAGGTAGCCCTTCTGGAAAACATGATATTTACAGGGGGGTTAATTCCTACTACAAGGATACTACAAGTACATTGAAAGTTACTCAGACTCCCGCATTATTCTTATCGAGGCCCATGTGTGGCTAGTACCTCCACATGCCCACCCATTATCGCGGCCTCGTCCGTGGCCAAAAACCTGGATGTCAAAGAGCAAAGCTGTGAGTTTAACAGAAATGAAGAATGTTGCGAGCTCAACAACAGGACTGACGCCTATCAGCAAGTCGTCGACAGGTATGCGGCGAACATATAAAGCACCAATATAATGGAAGTAAGATGAAAGAACCATATTATGCTACTAGTATGTAGTAGTAACACCACTAGAAGAGTGGGAGTCACCAGGACAGCGGCGGAGGGTCATAGGGCCAGGAGGCTTGAAGGACGGACTACGTGGGTTTCTGTGAAAGTTTGTAGGGACTCGGGTTTAACGCGTGCCTGACTTTCAGGGTTTGGCAGGGCTCAAGGTTTGGGGTTCAGGGTTTTTTGGGGTTTGGTCTGAAAACCCAAAACCTTGAACCCAAAACCCTAAAACCCTACACCCCAAACCCTAAAACCCTAAACCCCAAAACCCTAAATACCCTAAATACCCTCAAACCCTAAACCCGAAAACCCTAGACCCCAAAACCCTAAACCCTACACCCAAAACCCTAAAACCCTAAAACCCAAAACCCAAAACCCTAAACCCAAAACCCTCAACCCTAAAACCTTAAAACCCTAAACCCTAAAACCCCAAACCCTATAAACCCTACACCCAAAACCCTAAAACCCTAAAACCCAAAACCCAAAACCCTAAAACCCAAAACCCAAAACCCTATGAACCCTAGCATCCCGGAGCCTCGCCCGAAGATCAAGAGACGGACTCTGCAAGATCAGCCGTTCTGTTTTGTTGACGGGTTTAGGGTTTAGGGTCCTCACCCTACTCCCTAAACCTAGGGTTTAGGATTTAGGGTTTAGGATTTAAGGCTTAGGCTGCCTGCTACAGCTCAAGCCGTTCTGGTTCAGGGCTTTCCCTAAGGGTCCATGTACCCAAATAGTAGAACATTGGCCCTGAATGTACCCATATAGGGACTACATTAAGGCCAATGCTCTACTAGTTGGGCACATGGACCCTTAGGGTTTAGGCTTGTATTCTGGACGGTAGTTCGTGGAACACAAAATCTTTTGAAGCTGGACGCCCCGCACTATCGCTGCTCTGATGCTCTGAACCTTTAACCCCCTAGACTAGACCCGTAACCCTATAAAACCTGAACCGCCAACAAAAACCCATCAAACACAACCTCCAACCCCCCATCTGCCCGAAAGTTTCTGAGGGCTGTGCTCCAGGGTTGCGATGGGCATCATCTGTGCAAGCTCCGAGTCATGGCCCGTCACGTGGAGGTTGAAGCCTGCAAGATCTGGCATGTTGAAACCTACCTTAAGAACCCAAAACCCAGTTTTTTGTCGGTTCTTATTATCAACCCTAATATGGGATTTGTAGGGACCCTACAAAAAAGTAGGTTTTGGGTTCTGAAGGTACAATATCTGACATCTTGCATCTTAAGCCCGCTTCCTCGATCAAGAATTGTGGACAAGGGGGCACGGGGGGTGGGTGTTGCGCGAAGACTGCAGGGGAAAATCCTTCGGGCTTTTATCGGATGTAGTAAGGGTGTATGGGCTAAGAAAAGGCTTGTCGCAGCATTTTGGGGCTTTAGAAGGCTGTATAACTGCGAGGTTAATCCACTTCATGGGTCGGAATAACTAGGTCGTGGTGTCCCTAAACCCTAAACCCTAAACCCTAAACCCTAAACCCTAAGCCCTAAACTGCCCTAAACATACAACAGTTCGGTTAGGGAGCCCCCAGGGTTTTTCAAGCGGATTTTTAGACGGTCAGGCTGCAGGGTTCCAGGCGCCGTGCTGAGTGCTGGATGAAGGCTTTAGTGGCTTCGGGTATAAGTACCCTAATTGGGGGTTATAAGTATAGTTACCTTGTTTATAACCTCAGTTACTAAGTCCCATGATCCTTGAAGTAAGTTCAGACTTCAACTCGGAGTCCGTATTGATGAGAACAAAGTTGGGGGATTCATGTTTGGTTTTTGGACTCAGGGATTAGGGCTTCTAGGGTTTGGAGACACGGAATACCAGGTTGGTCTTTATTCAAGATCTGAGGCTTGCTCCGCATGCATCACAAGCATCGGGATGCCGTGAGGCCGTGGGGTGACTTTAGGGTTTAGGGGCTTATAAGGTTTATGGATTTAGGACGTAGGTTTAGGGTTTAGGGTTTAGGACTTAGGTTCTGCCAAAACCCGCCAAAAGTAGCTAAAAGACTGCCCCCAAACCGTAAAGGGCTATCATTCTGCATACTTGTGGGGTCCAGGTAGGGTCTAGGGTAGGGTTCAGGGGAGGTGGAAAGCGTGAGAGCGCTGGTCAGGTCTGAGTGTATAGCAACCGTGTAGCGCGGGGGCCTCATTAATTAGAACAGGGTTTCGGGCCCCTCTTTATACCCCTAATTCTCCATGTACCCAAATAGTATATACATTGGCCTTAAAGTAGTCCCTATATAGGTACTTTGGGGCCAATGTATATACTATATGGGTACATGGACCCTTAGGGTAGTATACCTATCAGAAGCAACCATAAGGAATAACATTGAATTTGTAATTCCGTGTAGGCTCCTATATTAAGGCTTCGCGCCGTAGAGTTGATGGAGTAGATCGGACTGGAAGTTCGGGCGCCGAAATACACAGGGGTCCGGGGAAGCTCGCAGATGTTTTGGATCTGCCAGGCCGGCATGTAACCTAAAGTGAGACAGCTGAATCGAGCTTGAGCAGCTTTCACCCGGATTAGGGTGTAGGTGCTAAGGCGGGATCAGCATACAACACTAAACCCCAAACTCTAAAGCATAAACACCTTGGTGGCTTGGGCAGGTCACCCGAAAAGCTGGAAAACTAGAAGAAGCAAGCCCTAAACCCTAAACCCTAAATCCTAAACCCTAAACCGAAGAAACCGGGCTACTACGGGGGCCGTCAAAGCCTAGGAGTGAGCAAAAAGCCCCAAACCCCCTAATCTCCTGGAGTTCCGGTAACAGTTCTTCAAAAGGTTCTATTGGGCTTAACGGTTTTAGTTCCGGTAACAGTTCTTTAAAAGGTTCTGTTGGGGTTACAACGGTTTTATACTGTAGGGGGCCTGTAAGGCAGGAATCGGGGTGTGGGCTTTAGTGTTGAGGGCGGCTTCCGTATATCATAGTACGATAATGTTCAGGAGTCCTCATGATGTGGTTTAGGGTTTAGGGTGTAGGGGTTTAGGGGTTTAGGGTTTAGGGTAACATGTTTCCGACCCCTAAACAGCGTATCAGAAGCAACTGTGACAGGAAACAGTGTTCAGATGGGTATATATTCTACATGACAATGCAACTATGGAACCAGCTCCCACAAGACCATCCTATTTTCCATCGTAGGACCATGTTGGATACAAAAACATAATAGGGTATGACCCTATAGGTAAACCACCGTATGCTCCAAACCCTAAACCGTTCCCCTAATCTGTGGAAATTCCAATCCCGCCGTTCGACGTGGAGAGCAACCCATTCGGGTGTGCAAGTTCCTGCTTTGGGAAGCCCTGCAGCCTGACACTATCGAATGCTGTGGGGCAGAGGGTCTCTGAGTGAGTATGGTATGATAGGGCTCTAGATAGAACAAGCTGGTGCTTTAAGGCATCGTATGCCACAGCTAGACAGACTCTATGACTAAGTCCTGAATCACCTACATGGGTCTTATAGAAAACCTATAGAAACCCTCATAGATCCCTTTAAACTTTAAACTATCGATGCTTCGAGTTTGGGCACAGGCGGCACAAAAGTTAAGGTTCCATGGAATGCCGGGGCTTTTCGGACGCCGGGGCTTAGACTTTGGCGGCTGTCGGTTTAAGGATCAGGGGTCAGAGATTAACGTTTATGGGGTTTAGGGATTAGGTTTATGGAGGTTTAGGGTTTAGGGTTTATAGGGATTAGGGCTTGTAGGGTTTAGAGTTTAGGGTTCATATGGTTGGGGTGGCAAAACAAAGACTCGCTGACGATCTCAGGCTGCGGAGACACATGAGCAAATTCAAGTTCGGAGCCATGGGTGGGACGTGCCTAGAGCTTCGATTTAGGGTTTTCCTAAACCCTAAACCCTAACGCGTCAGTGCACCCTAAACCCTAAACCCTTAAGAATGGCAGCCCCCCTAAGCCCTGAACCCTGAAGCGCTAGCCAGGAGGTCGCAATAAGGCTTCGTGGGAACAACTGGGGCTAATATAGGGGCCTCAATAATTAGAATAGTGTTTTGGGGCCCTTTATAGTATCATTTTAACAAGGGGCCCGCAAAATAGTATAGGTTATTTTGTAGGCTCCTACATTAGGGGATCCGACGCGACTGAAGATCCTGCACACATGGGGGTGCGAGTTAAAGGAAGCTACAGGTGGGGAGTTTAGGGTATATAGGGCCTCTATAAGGCTTCCATAAGGTATATAATCCTTCTATAAGGCTTCCATAACGGTAACTACCCACCTGAAAATGTCCTAGACTTTGGAGACGCGAAATCCCACAAGGTCCAAAGTACCTATATAGTAGACTGTAGGGTTTCTATGTTAGGAATCCCTATGTGATTTGGGAAAGTATCCCGCATAACCTTACCTAGGACCCTTTGGAAATAGCAAGACTTCCAATGGGGCACCACTAGATTATGAACCCCGCGCGTATTCATGTAAATTGAATCTTCGAACATTATCTTGGGGCGTGTGACACCCATGCCTGGCATGGCAGCAGCTAAGGTAGACACGCCGCGGGACGATTTCAATCCGCAATATGCGAATCCGCGCCACAGTGTCGAAAGCTCTGGTTCATGCTCTATAGTGGCGGTGCAGACTTCCGGAGACAAGGGTCGCTTTTCGGCTGCAGGTTGACAGGTTCAGAGGCTTTGGGGTTTCTGTAGTATCTGCAGTAACCTTTGATGACCCCGTTCCCGAGTAGCAGAGCCTAGCCAATGAAATTGTTGTCCGTGAAAAGGTACTACAATTCAGTTCATCACTAAACTGTAGGCTTTAGGGGCTTGGGGCCCTGAAGCGGGTCCAGCCCAAGAGGCTAATAACCTCTACACCCCTAAACCCGAAAGTCAAAACCTCTGAACCCTGTAAACCCGGACTCCTACAACCCAAAACTCTGATGAACGCAACTAATGGGGCCTTAACAATCAGAATAGCGTCTCGGGCTCCGTTTAGGGTTTAGGGTTTAGGGTTTAGGGTTTAGGGTTTAGGGTTTAGGGTTTAGGGTTTAGGGTTTAGGGTTTAGGGTTTAGGGTTAATAAGGTTCGAATCATTAAGGCTCTTACATTACACCACAAAAGAGATGGGATTTCCCTAACCCTCCAGGTGCCTACTATAGGCCTTAGTGGCTCTGGTACCCTATATAGTAGGTAATTGGGGGGTTAGGATTTGTCTGACACCACAAAGTGTTGCAAGCAAAAGTGTTGGCCACTCCTCAGGTGCGCCGTCGAGGTTGCACCTTCGTTTAGGGTTTAGGGTTGGTTTAGGGTTTAGTTTACTTGCTTCCCCAATAAGCCGGGGAAATAAAAGGTTAAACTTTCAGGTTACTACTAAGTTATAAGAACCCAAAAAGTTTAAAGGTTGGGTATTGGGGAACTGAGTTTAAGTCTTGAGGGTTTAGGGTTTCACTGTAAGGGTTCCTTTAAGGGGTCGTTGAACGGGCTCTTCAGGGGTTGGGCATTAAGGAACCCTAAACCCTAAACCCTAAACCTTGAACCCTCGACCCTAAACCCTAAACCCTAAACCTTGAACCCCTAAACCCTAAACCCTAAACCCTAAACCGTTGTGAACGTTCCGCTAAGGTTTCCTTGGCTCCACTTCATGCGGTCAACCTTGGAATGAAGGGCTTTCTGGGTTTAGGGTTTAGGGGTTTAGGGTTTAGGGTTGAGGGGTTTAGGGTTTAGGGGTTGAGGGTTTAGGGTCTTCTGGTAGGAAAGAGCCTCCACAGATAGAATTGCTTTCAATACCCCTTGTTCAAGTCAAGAACATGCCTAAACCCTAAACTCTAAACCCTAAACCCCAAACCCCAAACCCTCAACCCAAAACCAAAAGCCCGAAACCCCAAAGTGTACGGCGGATTCCTTACCTGGGAATGGGAAGGGCTCCAAGTGTTCGATAAAGCCTATGCTTGCTGGCAAGTCACGAAACACAGGGCCCCGCATGGCTGGAGTACTTTCTTGGTGTAAGTATGCAGTACATGGTTTGGGGTTTAAGGCTTAGGGTTAANNCAAGCCAAGCCAAACACCACTCCGCACCTAGGCCAAGTGAGGGCAAGCCAAGCCAAAAGCCGAGATAAGCCATGCCAGCCGGCACCTGGGGACTTGGGCGAAACGGATGACCCATGTTGAAGGCTAACTTACGCTCCAAAGTGCCGCCCTTAAACTCAAAGCTTCATTGCCGGTGTGATATTGGAGCTGCAGTCATTCGTGATAGTATTGCTGTAGGGGTGGGTAGGAGAGCGCGCATCCATAGTACGCACGACACCCGAAAATTCAACAGTGAGTCATCAAGGCGATACCGTGAGCCCCATACTGCTTTCCAAACCAAATCAAAGTCAACCTCGGGTTTAGGGTTTAGGGTNNGGTTTAGGGTTTATGGTTTAGGTGTCGGGGCCTTCACACTTTGAATAGGATTTGGGAGGGTAGTTGTATAAGTATTATAAGAGATAAGAAGTAGTGATTAAATGTTGCTAATCATTGGGACCCCTAGGTCAGGGCCATAAATCACCCGTTTCTTAACGGCCTCAATATCAGGATGGATTTAGGGTTTAGGGGTTTA
>CAJNDV010032441.1:29596-44274 GCA_905221635.1 Symbiodinium sp. CCMP2456 | reverse complement strand
CCCCCGCAAAAAAAAAAAAAAAACAGATAACAACACCAGCGATGATAATTATTGCTGTTACGAAGGCCCCTACATTGAGTTTTGGGGGTCTTTTCGCTTCACTCTAAACCCTAAACCCTAGCTAACCCCCGGGCCCCTCATTATGCTATAGTTATAATACAGAACCCACCAAAATAGTATTGGCATTCAATTATTTAGGCCCCGCATTATTGTTCCTTAGGGTAGCTCATCATAGTTAGAGAATAACATCCTGAAAGACTGGGTAATCAGGGGTCTACATCATCGTGCGACACTGACTAGGAAGATTCTCTGACGAAGAAGGGTTGGCTCGTGACTCCTAGGCCGTATAGCCCCAAAACGCCTCAGACCGATGCAGCAGAGAAAGCCTATGAGAAGGCTTCGGGCGTAGGCAGTTGGCTCCGGGGTTAAGGCTTCAGGGTCTAGGGCCATAGTCAGGCCATAGTCCAAACTCTGCGATTCCTAGACATTGAAATTCCATGATATAAAACCCAGACCAAGCAACATATGGCCCTGAATCACTGGTATGCAGCTTGATACCAAGGCTCCCAGTTTATTCATGTGCAGAGCATAGCGGAAAACCCGCAACGCCCCCTAAACCCAAAGCCCTGAATCGCTCTAAGCCTTCAGCTCCCAAGCCCTACTAAACCCATATTATGTAGGGGCCTTCATAATTAGAAGAGGGTTTTTGAAGTATATTATATTATACTATGACTATAATAAGGAACCCCCAAAAATAGTACAGCCAATTATTGAGGCACCTATATTATCCGATTCTGAAGGCCGGGCGTTTGCGCTCCACTGGCCGATCCATCCAAATGATATCCTCCATCCCCAGGGACTCCAATACCCTTTAATTAAGGAATATAACTTAAATTATAGTAGGATCCCTAATATGATTTAAGGTATATTCCTTAATTAAGGGGTATTGGAGTCTCTGGGTCAGCGGTGCTTTCGAGTTTCGGGTGGAGGAGCTTCTCGGGTCCTAAGTTAAAGGTGCCTCAATGATTAGGGTTTAGGGTTTAGGGTTTAGGGTTTTGGGGGTTCCATAAAGGGCTCTACAAAAAAGTGAGCTCTTTCGGATTCTATGAAGCGGCCATAATAATTAGAATAGGGTTTGGGGGTATATTCCACTATACTATAACAAAGAAACCCCAAAGCAGTATTGATAACTATTTAGGCCCCTAAAGGAAAGAGTCCACATAAACTACTATTTATGGAATTAGGTCCCCCAAAACCACAATAAGGATGGTCTTTTCGGACCTAATTCCAGAATAGCAGTACGTACACATATGGACCTTCTTGGTGTTAGTGCCCTTCTAGCAACCCATACAGGGTAGCGACTTTTGTATCCTCCCATCTATGCTCAGTTCTCTAAATTGGGGTCCCCTTTTTAGGGTCCTGTTTATAAGAATACCATGCACTTAAGGAGAGGCCCTAATTTGGAGAACTACCCATGTAGCACCCTTATTATATGGGTCCTACAGAAACCCCTTCTAGATCCCTCGAGGAAGGAGCACCTTAATTTAGAGAACTACCCATCTGGTGTCCTTGATTCATAAAAAAACAGGGGCCTTAATAATTACCTATATCGTTTTGGGGTTTATTGTATCTCTGCTATGATTTACCCCAAAGCCCCTATCCTAATTATTAGGGCGCCTACGTTAAAGGAACTCCGGGCTGGGCCCCAAGGCTTCATGGACTTGAAGTACTCGGTCTCTTTAAGGTTTAGGGGTTCGGGTTTAGGGTTTAGGGGTTCGGGGTTTAGGGTTGGGGGCTCTTTGGGGGCTTTAGGGCTTTAGGTCTCAGGGTCGAGGGCTCAAGGCTTTCGATGTTGGGGGTAAAAAGTCCGGGTTTAGGGATTCAGGGTTAGGGGATGGAGGGTGTAGGGCTGAAGGGTCAGGGTTGGGAATTTATGGCAAATCCCTAAACCCTAAACCCTAAACCCTAAACCCTAAACCCTAAACCCTAAACCCTTTTGAACTACCACAGAAGTTCCAACCCCTAGAACCCTAGAGTCCTACCCAAACCCTCACAGGTAGGTCAAAGGTTTAGGGTTTAGGGTTTAGGGTTTAGGGTTTAGGGTTTAGGGTTTAGGGTTTAGGGTAGGTCAAAATAATGAACCCTACAAAACGGCTATTATTCTACATACTTTCGGGGTCCGGGTAAAGCTCCACCGCCCTAGGCTAGGCCGCAAAGCCACAAGAAACGCTGCAAGAAGCCCCAAAGCAGGGTGCATATCAGCTCGAAGAAGCCCTAAACCCTAAACCCTACACTAACCATCGGCACGCGTTTAAGTAACACGGTTTCCCTAAAGCCCCGAAGCCTAAAAACAAGCCAAGGCCTAGACCCAACTTCCGAAACCTTCTCAACCAATTGTTTTGGAATTTTCGACGGTTCAAGTTCCGGAGCATCTCTTTGTTTCGCTGGGCTTCAACATCGTATCCTTCGTCTCCCCAAAATCCCAACACCCTGCAACGCAGGACTAAAACCGTAACCCCAAAGCCTACGGCAAGAAACCATTCAAAAACGTGAGGCTCCACCCAACAAAACACACGAAAACACCAAAGTCCTAGCCCTACCCTCCCTGCCTCCTCCTGCCAACAAACAACAGAAAACAACCCTAAGCCCCCGACCCTAAACCCTAAGCCCTAAACCCTCAACCCCAAACCCTAAACCCCTAAACCCTCAACCCCAAACCCCAAACCCTAAACACTAACAAACCAAAAACTGACCCCGAGCCTCCAGAGGAATCACCTCCCATGGACTGGCTTTGAACATCTGAGGCAGATCCAGCTCGCCACCTGGCTTGGAGCCAGGGTCTAGGGCTTATAGGGTTTAGGGTTCAGGGCTTAGGCTTTATGGTTCAGGGTTTAGGGTTTAGGGTTCAGGGATTAGGTATGTTTGTTTGCCTTTTTTTTGTGCAGTGGGTGGGGGGTGAGTTGGCATTCAGGAATTTAAGGCCTTAGGGGTTTCGGGTTTCAGGGAGGGTTGCACAGTTTTGTGTTCTGTGTTGCAGCTTTGTGGATTCCGGAAGCGCGCGGATGTTAACTGGGAGCACTTCCGAGTCTCTTTGTTCCAAAGAACGGAGCCAAGAAGCTGAGAGGCTTTAGGGTTTAGGGTTTAGGGTTTAGGGTTTAGGGATGGTTCTAAAGTCTCCACCCTCAAACTCCCTTATCTTCTGTAAGCATTGCCCTAAGCACCCTGAGGGTCTGGGCCCTGCAAAGCAGTTTAAAGGTTTGCCTAGGCGCGTACCCCTCAACGTCGACCGTTTTCGGGCTACCTTATAGTTTTCCGATCATAGGATCCCGTAAAATTAAATAAGTCATCCATAAAACTACTACATGTAAGGGTCTAGGTAGACTTGTTTGGGCTTGGGGCTTAGGCCCTAAGCCCTGAACCCTAAACCTTAAACCCTAAACCCTACGCGTGCAGCCCAGGGCGCTAAGCAGAGACTGTGACATGGCGCTGGTCGGCGTGTGGTGCGTAGAATCCTCGTGCAGGGCTTCAGGGTTAATATGGGTTTAGGGCTTATAGGGTTTAGGGTTCAGGGTCTAGGGTTTAGGGTTTAGGACAGACATGCCGCGTGCAAGAGAACGCATGCAAGAGCATAAGAATACTGGAATTGAATCCCGGTTCGAGCTAGAAGCTAAGGCGAGGAAATCAAGCCCAAACCCAGAATTCCTGAGTCCTGAGGGTCAGATTCCTAGATCTATAAACTCTTTCACCTCGTGATGCTTCCCAAATCTAGAATGTGCACGGAATCATCTTCCTAGATCTGAACTCCGCAGACTTGTAGATCTTCACAGATCTACAAAGAGTTGTATGGAACCCCCTCATGTGCCCTAAACTCCTAAACCAACCCTTAAGCCTGAAACCTCTTCAGCCCAAAAGAAGCAAGACTGCACACTAAAAGAGGCCCTAAACCCCAAACCCTAAACACTAAAAGGCCCTAGACCCGAAACCGCAAACCCGAAACCCTAAAACAACCCAAACCCTAAACCCTAAACCTCCATCCGAAAAAGGATAAGTCTAACGTCTGAGTGTCAGCAGCTTTGGTGCTTCGGTGCCAGGGTTTCCGGGGAGCAGGTTTAGGGTTTAGGGTTTAGGGGTTTAGGGGTTTAGAACAACTTAGGAGCTGACTACCTTAGCCCAAAACAGGGTAACCTTTTCAGATATAGTAGGGTTATATAAGCCCCAAAGGGTTAAAGGTTACCTACTCAGCCCCTGTGTAATGAAGGCCTAAATAATTACAATACTATTTTTTATTTTTTGTGTAGTATATACCCCCAAAACCCCGGCTCAGGACTTATAAGGTGTAGGCGTCACTGCCTGCAGCCCCAGACCCTAAACCCTAAACCCCTAAAGCCCTAAAACCCCAAAGCCCTAAATCCCTAAACCCTAAATCCCTGAACCCTAAACCCTGAAGCCTTAAACCCTAAATCCCTAAACCCTAAACCTCAGCCCCTAAAACCCCTAGACCCTGAATCCAAAACCCGAGGCCCCAGCGCCCCGTTGCCGAGGGTTTAGGGGTTTAGGGGTTTGAAGTTTAAGGGTGTAGGGTTTTAGAGTTTAGGGGTGTAGGGTTTAGGGATTCAAAAGGGGTTTACGGGTTTAGGGTTTTTTCTGTTAAGCGCAGAAGGCCCTTGGTGTCTAGGGCTCAGGACACTGCCGACGTCCTTCGCCGAGGGATGCTTGTTCATCGTCTTCGGTGGATTGACCTGAGATCTTAGTTGACGGCTTAGAGGCTCCAAGGGGTCCTGAATGCGATAGTTGTCAAACTTATGGTCCCTTTTGGGGTACCCTAAATAATAGGTGCCGTATTATAAAAAGGAACCCCAAAAGGGACCATAATTACCCTAAACCCTAAACCCTAAACCATAATTTTGACAACCACCCAGTATGGAATCGGGTTTAGGGCGTGGGGAATACGGGCGACCTAGAAGGTCTAGTTTAGGGTTTAGGGTTTAGGGTTTAGGGTTTAGGGTTTAGGGGCCTTCATGATCCCTAAGGGTCCATGTACCCAAATAGTATATACATTGGCCTTAAAGTAGTCCCTACATACGTACTTTGGGGCCAATGTACATACCATATGGGTACATGGACCCTTAAGGGGACGAGAATATGAACTTTTGTGGTATAGTACGTTGTGCTGAATTGAAATAACCCTAAACCCTGCACCCCTAAAGCCCAAAACCCCTAAACCCGAAACACTAAAGTGACGATTCTTAGCAACTACTCCGACTCCTAGGTGGCTGTTCGTGGAGGCGATTCGAAATCACAAGTATGGGTCGTTTTCCCACGTCCCTACCAGACCCATGTGAAACGGGGGCCTTAAAGCTTACAATAAAGTTTTGGGGTCGACTACAACGGTCGAATGATATTAAATTATTCACCACGGAAACGTCTATAGTAAACAACAGAGTTCAGAAGTGGCCGGGCTTGGTGATTTTGGGTTTGGGGGTTTTGCGGCTGGGATTTCCGTTCAGGATATAGGGTTTCCGGCTTTCGTTTGGGACGTGGAGCTTCACAGAGCACACAGCGGAATCGCTAGGGAACACGAATCAATCGGCCCTACAAACATTTTTGTTGTGGGCGCTTGTCCACAAATCCGGAAAGAACGCAGACAACATGTTGAGGGTTTAGGCTTTAGAGTTCAGGCTTTAGGGGTTTAGGGCTTAGGGTTCAGGCTTTATTTTGGGGGTTTAGAGTTCAGGCTACACAGTTCCCTCCCAGCGTCCCATTTTTTCTCCGCAGGCATCGAAGCTCAGTCTAAGTGGCTGCCAGCCCTCGTCGAGCGGATGCCGAAAATTGGTAATATAGGGGCCTTAATAATGAGAATAGGGTTTTGGGGCCCGTTATACTATACTTCAAATAAGGAACCCCACAAAATAGTATAGGTAATTATTTAGGCCCCTACATTACTGCTTGCGTTGGACCCTCCTTCTGCGAGCATAAAGGGCCAGAAGGCTCTAATGTAGGAACCTTAACAATTAGATTAGGGTTTTGGGGTATGTTCTCTTTTTTTTTGAGAAGAAAACCCCAAAATAGTATTGGATCTAAAGTCTATGTTTTGGGGCCGGCTTGGGTCAAGACATTCGGCACAGTTTCTAAAGAAACGCTGCACCAAGTGCCTCACGGAACCATCCTGCTTCAGGGAGGGAGCCATTTGCCACAGGACCGGTTCGCACAGTCCAGACACGCGGCAAAAATGTACACAAAGCCCCACTACAAAGCTTCTGAATGGTGGCAAGCCGACTACTGGCCCTCAAGGCCACAGAACATAGACCATTCTCTCTTCTGTTCCTTCACAAGCCATGGCCACATAGCATGGGGAGCTTGCACATTCACGGAAGCCGTCCGATCTCAGAGGCGGCTGCGGGGAGGCGGCTGTGTCTGAGGAGTTTCCCTCACTTCGGGATCCTCTCCCCTTGGCAAAGATCCGGGGGGCGCACAAAGTGGTAGGGCGTGCCAGAGAAAGGGCTCCCCTACGAAGCTTCTGGGGCTGAAAATGCTCCGGCTTCTTCCACGTCTCTCTACGAAGTCTGTCGCGAAATGCAGGTTGTCAGGCCAGTCGGTGGAGAAGACGCCTCCGAGCCATCCATCCGGAGCGAACAACATAACTCTAAACTTTAAACCCTAAACCCTAAACATCAGAGAGAGAGGCTGCTGAAACCGAAAAGGATCGTAGGTCCCACCCAGCATTGACAAGACTCTGAGTCTCACTATACTGCGGATAAGCCGTGGCCACAGCAAAAAAAACGGGCTGTAATTTAATTAGAATAGGGTTTTGGGGTCAACTATACTGTAATTCTAATAAGGAACCCTCAAAAACATAGTATAGGCAACTATTTCGGCCCCTGTAGTAACCCTGTACATATCAGGGTTCGGATGCTGTCCTTGGGCCAGTCTCGTGTGAGCACGCGCAGGTTACATCACCGTTTCTTATATCATGTTTAGGGTTTAGGACTTAGTTTAGGGGTTTAGGGTTTAGGGCTTAAGGTTTAGGGGTTTAGGGTTTAGGGCTTAGGCTTTGGTGTGTGGTCCAAGCACCCATATAGTATACACTTGGGCGGCATTGTACGAGTTCCTGCTGCTTAAGTACTGCAAGGCCAAAGTATGTACTCTATGCGGAAAACTGCCCAGTTTCCTCACGCAGACCAGTGCGCGGGGGAACACAAAGGAAGCGAGCTCATTCTCAAAATCAGGGACGGCATAAGAGGGAAACGAACCTAAACATCACCTAAAGAGCTCACATAGGAAAGACAATAACATGCTTCGAAACCTGGTTTTGTCTGGGATAATTAATCTTGTCTGCGAGACCTATGCGAGACGCGGAATGCTTCGACATGCAGCCCTCTACTGCCACAGTACGCGCTCCGTTGGGCTACGGCTGTCTTGTTGCATGTGGATGTTCATATTCTCTACCGTGCTGCCCCTGCATGTGTATATATATATATATATGTGTGTGCGGACAGGTAGATAAGCGCGACATTAACGGTACTGGGAGTTGGAGAGATATGAATATGCATGCATGCAAATGCAGACAGCCAGATGGGCAGACAGAAAGACAAACCAACGGACGTACGGACGGCAGGACGGTCTGACGGCCCGACGGACGGACGGACGGACGGACGGACGAAAAAGACATACAAACACACAGTATATACATGCATACATCCATCCTTCCATCCGTACATGCTACAAACATGCATGCTTGCAGACCGACCTGCATGGATAGCAGAGACAGCAGATACTACGACCTACAGACATGGACTCATACATACATACATACATACATACATACATACATACATACATACATACAGACAGACAGACAGAGAGACAGACATACATACATGCATACATCTAAACATACATACATACATACATACATACATACATACATACTTACATACATACATACTTACATACCAGCACTGCCTCGTTTTGCTTTCCCCGCAATTCGCCTGTTTGTTGCTCTCTTGATTCTCATCATCCAGGTACACGTAGACACAGACACATGGGGGTTTCCGAAAATAGAGGATAGTACCCCCAACTAGTAGGATCCTTATTATAAGGACCCCAAAATAAGGTACCCCTTATTTCCGGAAACTCCCACATGGGGCCCAACCAGCCTAAGACCTGCAGCACACACGCGCAGATGTGCCTACACTGGAAGCGTATTTATAAAGTACACAGACGTGCAGACCTGGAAACAGCGAGAGGGAGAGGGAGAGAGAGAGAGAGAGCATGGAGAGAGCTAGAAAGAGAGAGAGAGAGTGAGAGGAAAAAACAACAAGCAGACGTGGTCACAGACTCGGATGCAAGTGCATAAGCACATCCGTCCATGTTTGTGTGTATGGGGCCGGCAGGACTACCGTGACAATGCAACTGCCACAAAAAGAAGCCAACACAAACAGTTGATCTTGCAACTTCATCAAAGCTGCATTCAGAATCCAGAACGAAGCCCATGTAAATCCAAAACCCAACAGCCAAATTCTCAACCCCCAAAATCCCTAATTCCTAAATCTCTGCCCCTAATCCTATACTGAACTTAGACCCCTAACCAAAACTATAATTTTAGCTGCTTCTTACGGTTTATAGTAGCCAAAGATTAAAAATTATTTCTAAGTACCCCTAAGAATCCCCGGAAGCCGTAAGTCCTAAACCTCTGCGTCGAAGGTGCCAACCCACCATGGTGCCATGAGCTCTCGCCGCTGCCGAAGCCACCTTTGTCCTGCGCCCCACCTAAACCTTGTTCATGGTTGGGGTAGTATAAAACATAAACATTTATATTCCTTATTGGGTTTAAGTACCCTTAAAAATGTAAAATGTTACCCAACTATGACAAAGAAACCCCTAACCCCTCACACCCCATAAGCCCCAAAAGCCCCTATAGGTCCTAGAATCCTAAACTCCTCAATCCTAAAACCCCTAAGCCCCAAAAAACTCCTATAGGTCCTAGAATCCTAAACTTATAAATCCTAAAACCCCTAAGCCCTAAAAACTCCTATAGGTCCTAGAATCCTAAACTCCTCAATCCTAAAACCCCGAAGCCCTAAAAAGTCCTGTAGGTCCCAAACTCCTAATCTCCTAGATCCTAAAACCTCTATGCCCTAAAACCCCTATAGGTCGCAAAATCTAAGTTCCTAAAGCCTAAAACCCCCAAAACCTTAAACCCCTGCGGGTCCTAGAATCCTGAACTCCTACATCCTAAAACCCCCAAAACTCTAGGCCCTATACCCCAAACCCCTAAAACACCCTATAGGTCCAAACATCCCAAACTCCTAAATCCTAATTAAACCCTATAAGGCCTGAAACCCCTAAGATAAGCCCTAACCCTCGAGCAAAGACCCCGCTCCACCTTGGAGCGGTCGTAGACCATACCTGAGGCGCAGTGGCTTTCGCTCTGCCCCAGTGTCCTGACATGCTGGAAGAGTGCTTGGGGCGCGGTTTAGGGTTTAGGTTTTTGGGGTTTGGGTTTGAGGGATTTAGGGATTAGGGTTTAGGGGTTTAGGTTTGAGGGGTTTAGGGTTTAGGGTTTGGGGTTTGGGGTTTAGGGTTTGGTGCTAGTGTAGGGGCCCAAATAATTACCATTACTATTTCGGGTGCTCCTTATTAAAATTATAGTTTAATGGGCCCAAAAGCCTATTGAAATTATGAAGGCCCCTTTCTTCGGGCCTGTCCTCTTAGGTCTTAGGGAACTATAGAACTTAGGCTTAGGGATTTGTATGGTGTAATTGGCCTTTAGAGATGCGTAAGGGCTTAAGGCTTGGGGTTTGGGGAGCAAGGTGTAGTTGGGTTCCAAGGGCTTATGGCCTTCAGACAACCTTACAGTTAGGTCCTCAAGACTCTTGCTCATTGACAGCTGTGACTGATGTCACTCAAATTTGGGCCCTGTTCGGACTGGGGTTGGTACTGAATTGAAGGCTGCACGCTACGCCATAGGTTGCCTACTCGTATGAAGTTGGCGAAGGATGAACATCGACAACAGAGCTCATAGTTTTCTACAGTAACGATTTGCCGTGTCTTCTTGGGATTAGGATTGCAAAGGCCTTCGGTCATACTTGTCCAGATATCGGTATTGCTAGTCGTGGAGTTTAACTTTGTTGGGGCGTGTCCTGTAGCGGCCTTTATAATTAGTATGGGGTTTGGGGTATAGTATATACTATAAATACAAACAGGGAACGAACCCCCAAAACATTATTATTTTGGCTCCTATAATATTGGGTGCTTTTGGGAGATGAGTGTTGCCAGGGTTGCCCCGACTCGACCTATGCTCTTCGTTGCAGTTCTATTTCGCAAAAGAAACTACAACGAAGACTATGGGGTAGAGTAATGTAGGGGCTGAATAAGTACCAATACTGACCTAGTCTAATGATTCAGGCCCCTACCCTAAGGGTTCATGTACCCAAATAGTAGATACTGTGGCCCCAAATTACCCACATAGGGACTACTTTAAGGCCAAAGTATCTACTATTTGGATACATGGACCCTTAGGGCTATATCAGCTTCGTGGTTTGAAAGATTCTTGTGTTGCTCTGAGACCGGCTTGTAGGACGCAGGCGTTTCAGCCCGCCTCATCTTTACCCTGAACCCTAGACCCTAAACCCTAAACCCTAAACCCCCTAAAGCTGAAGCTCGCGCAACTCGGCTCTCCGGTCACACCCTAGTTGAAAGCTTAAACCTCCGCCAGCAAGCCCTGAGGAGTATGAAAGCCTCACTCTACCATAGCAGTACATAGGACCCTTTGGGTGAACCAAAGGATAAAGACACAAAGCCCGTCCTGGGGTCGATGAGGGTACTCACCATCAGCGCACTCTCCATGAGCACGACATAACCTCAGCTAACTGGCTAATGGTGGGGATCGTCGGGGCCTTCAGAAGTAGAATCTGGTTTGGTGGCATGCCATATAGTATAAGTTTCAACGAGGAGCCCTGGGGAATACTGGGCTGGAATTTTTTCAGGACCGTAGATTACAGCTTCTCGGGCTTACGGTGCAGGGCTTTGTGTGTGTTTTGGGTTGAAGGTTGCGAGCTTCAGGTTCATGGTGCAGGTTCCGATGGTTTACCTGAACCCAATAAAGCTTAGGGTTCCTGTTCCTTTCCCTGATTTCATTATTCCCTTGTATAATTCCCTGAAAAGGTAGGTCATTCAGGGTCCAGGTAGTGGTTGACTAGTCATGGTGGACCCCTCTGCAGGTATTGCGAAGTGCCATGCTCGTCAGTCAGCATGGAGTGGCTACATAGTACAGGTAACCTTATACCCTGAAGTTTTGGAACACTTCAAACACTTCCTCTTTTAGGATCCACGGCTCCTTCACCTTGTAGAGAAGGCGTGCATGGTTAAGTGCTTCTAAACCCTAAATCCTAAATCCTTACCCCAATGCCCAAGCCCTAAACCCTGAACCCTAAACCCCTAAACCCCTAAGCCCCAAACCCTAAACCCCCAAACCCTGAACCCTAAACCCCGAAGCCCCAAACCCTAAACCCTAAACCAACCCTGAACCCTACCTTTCTCATGCAAAACCCTACGACCTCCAGCATGCGGCCCTTGCCCCTTGAAGCTCAAAGCGTTCCTCTTATGAAGTTTAGGGTTTAGGGTTTAGGGTTTAGGGTTTAGGGTTTAGAGCCTTCGAGCTTCTTGTAATCTCTTCTAGTGTCCTGGAGCATCTTGTAGTGTCTTGTAGTGTCTTAGAGTATCTTGTAGTGTCTTTTGGTAGCTGGTCGTGTCTGATAGTATCCTTTAGTACCTTATAACATCTTAGGGTATCTTGTAGTAATATATGTATATATACAGATATACATATATATATATACAGATATATAGATATATAGTGTTATCTACTACAGTATCCTGCAGTATGATAGACCCCAAAACCTTTTTCTGATCATGAAGCCCCCCTGTGTCACATACCTTAATCCAACCATCAACTTGAAGAGCATGAACAATAAATCAGAAGCACTCAAGTCGATGGCTTTTAATTATGCCACATCATGCCACGCCATACAGTGTCAACACAGTCGTCAAGAGCTGACGACTTCGAAGCTGCGACTTTTCAGGTAATGATTATGACGTTTATGAGTTAGAGGTTTAGGGTTCGCATCATAAGCTAGAGTTTAGGAGTTTAGGGTTGGAGGGTACAGGGTCTGGGTTCCAGCGTTTGTTTCGGAAACGACCCTAGACTAGAACCGTGGCAGCTGTTTTTGGGGCTGGGCCCCTTATGGCGCAAGATTTTTTCGAGTAGCTGCTGGTCTGTGCCCCGACTACTGAACTAACCTGAACCAAAGAATAAACCCAAAGACCCTAAACCCTAAACCGTCCCTAAACACTACAAGCCCTACACTCTATATATATATATATATATAAACACATGCGCAACACTGCCGGAGAGCGGTCGTCAGACTTGTGAACTCGATCCATGAGTCGATTGTGCCTGGTTGCAGGTAATATCGGGGCCTTAATAATAAGAACGGGGTTGTGGGGCATATCATACTAAAGTTCTAATAAGAAACCACCAAAGTAGTATAGGTAATTATTTGGGCCCCTACATTACCATCGGGGCCTTAACCATCAGAATCAGGTTCCTCCTAGCTTTGCCTTTGCAAGGGGTCTACAAAGGTTGCTAGAAGGCGTCTATGATAAACCTGCCTTGACAATCAGAACCAAGTTAAGGGTCTACAAGGTTGCTAGAAGGTTTCTATGATAAAGGGGCCTGAACAATTAGACTAAGGGTTTTAAAATTTTGGGTGAAACATTTCGGGCTCAGTAGACGCAGCTAACAGAAACATTTTGTTAGGGCTCCTACAGCCTGACTAACCATCCCTAAACCCTATGAACTAAATCTATATATATATATATGTATATATATATATATATATAGGGTCCCGTACTGGGGGCCCGTTCAACCCGGATATGGGATGATTGAATATCGCTGTAGCCCCGCGGTCTTCCCCAATCGGGCTCACCGACTAGAGCGAATGAGAACAGGATTGCGGACAAGGTATACTTCTACTCATGCTTGCACAGGCAAACACATGCGCGTGCATGTGTGTGTGTGTCTATCTACTTTAGCTGTCTCTCTAGTTGTCAGTTTATATACCGATATATCCATGCTATATCTAGCTAAGTATTCTTTCATCCATCCCTATCAATATATCGATCCATCTACCTCTATCTCGTTGCCTATCGATCGACGTGATATACTTATCTGTAGGTATTGTCTGCCTATCTATCTATCTATCCATCTATCTATCTATCAATCTAGCTATCTCTACCTATCTATCTATCCAACGATCTAACGATCTGTCTACCCATCTGCCTATCCCTCCATCAATCTATGCATATCTCGTGCTTGCTTGCTTGAGTTGCTTACGTGTGTCTTGTTGTATATATTATGTCTGCATGTCGTTCATTCTTTGTGCATATCTATGCACCTATTATTCGTGTTTCTTGCTTATAGATTTCCTTCGTTGCTTGCATACATACGAAGAAATATGTAGGCATGTATGCATGCGATGTGTGTGTGTATGTATGTATGTATGTATGTATGTATGTATGTATGTGATACATTTATACAGACGACTTGGTAGAAACTTTGGGGCACCGCGCACGACCCAAAGACTCCCAAGATTGCTCTTCATTGTGTTTAAAGTGTATCAATGAGGGATATGTAGTAGAACATCCAGGCGAGGAGCATGTCCACGCGAACTTTCAGAACGGTGCCACCTGAGGGATTTCGGGCTCTCGGTTCGAAGCTACAAATGTGGTTGGGTTCAAGGCTGTGGTTTCAGGGAGCAGGTAGCCATGCAACCGAGCCCGACTCTTCGTGACGGCTCGGGTTACAGTGGCCCCAGAACACAACATGTCTGCGACCGGCAGTGGGATAAGCCACATATCAGAACTGCACGAGACAGTCTCAGTACGTGTTTGGGCTTGCAGCCTCAAGGTTCTTCGGGAGTGTGGTGGCAAGCTGCTACGAGGTCAGGCTTGATGGTCGCCTGCTTTTACACGCCACGGGGCATGCAATAGAAATACAACTCGGCGAATACTCGACATAACCTCAGACTCTAACCGTGCAAGCCGACGTTCCTACTGTAACTGCATGGTACAGCATGTGTTGTATTCGATACTGAATCATGTAATATATGTTGTTGCATGCTTTGTACTAAATGAAGCTATATATTATAGTATATATTATAGTATATGGGAAGGTCTACCAGACCCCGTCAGGCAACCAAGATGAAACCCTCCTTTGCTTTCGTGGCCTTCCCTAAACCCTAAAACCCTGCAGCCTGAAGTCCAAAGCTAAACCGAAGTCTGCAACTCCGTACAATCTCATTTAGCCCCCAATAACCGGAAACCTCGACATGTCTACTGATATATGAACGTAAAGTAGCATCCATGACGCTAACACCATTCTTGTGCTCATAATTTCTTATCAACGTCAGTGATATACGTATTATGCTTCAAAGTTGGAACCTGCGGCTCTAGAATCGCTGCGACTGGACATGATGGATGAGCATTTCCTAAACCCTAAACCCCTAAACCTAAACCCTAAACCCCAAAACCCCTAAACTCCTAAACCCCTAAACCCTAAACCCCTAAACCCTAAACCCTAAACCCTAAACCCCTAAACCCTATATCCGATTTGGCCA
>CAJNDV010032441.1:27333-29496 GCA_905221635.1 Symbiodinium sp. CCMP2456 | reverse complement strand
ATGGATGAGCATTTCCTAAACCCTAAACCCCTAAACCTAAACCCTAAACCCCAAAACCCCTAAACTCCTAAACCCCTAAACCCTAAACCCCTAAACCCTAAACCCTAAACCCTAAACCCCTAAACCCTATATCCGATTTGGCCAGGATACTGTAGGGATCCTTGCAGTGGCTGGCATCGTTCCAGTAGCGAACCTGCAGGCCGACCCGGTTGAAAGGAGGACCCCCAACCCCCCATGGCTGGGTTTAGGGTTTAGGGTTTAGGGTTTAGGGTTTAGGGTTTAGGGTTTAGGGTTTTTGCTTTGTCAGAGGAAATAGCTGCTTTGTGTGAAAATGTTGAGATACCCTCTGGGAAATAGTTGTTTGGCTTTGTGAGAAGATGAAGAAGCCCGACAGAAAACGGACGTAATTATTCGGGCCCCTGTAGCACACCCTACATACCCTATTTTCCTAAAGCCCTGAAGCCGAAACTAAGCGCACGGCTTCTGGGGTCTCTGCGTGGGGCCTCCAGAATTGAAAGAGTTCTGGGCCTTGAGCGCTTCTGCCCAAAAGGTCCAATCTAACCTAGGGTTTAGGGGTTTAGGGTTCAGGGTAGTCGCAGCCGCACTGGAAGAAAACTCCTCTGTGTCGCTTTTGGGTTTTGAGGCTCACTCTACGTCGTTAGTTCATGGAGCCTAGGGGTCTTTGCCTGTACCAGCTTTGGTGGATAAGGCGCCGTCAACTCTACTGAAAGGTTGTTGGTTTAGGGAATAGGGTGTAGAGTTTAGGGCCGGGGTTGAGGGTTTAGGGGGTCCACGCGAAGAGGCGCATCCTTCGAACCAGAGCTTTACCCATGCGAGACGCTTCAGCTGATTGGGTACGGATAATGCCTACCTTAAGAACCCAAAACCTACTTTTTTGTAGGGTCCCTATAAATCCCATATTAGGGTTTATAATAAGAGACTACAAAAAAGTGGGTTTGGGGTTCTTAAGGTATAGCCCATTGAAAAAAAGTAAAAGCAAGCCTGCATCCTAAGCCAATGCCCAGGAAGCTCCTCCCATCCTCGAACCCGCGCACCACCAGAGGCTTTAGGGTTAAGGGTTCTATCCCGAACCCCCCAGGTACCTACTATATAGGGCCCTAGGGGCTATAGTACCCTATATAGTAGGTACCTGGGGGGTTAGGATATGATTCTGCATGAATTCCGAGGACGCACGGATAGACGGTTGCACTGCTGCAACAGCCAGGGCATATCACAGTCCGTTGATTTGGATTGTGATATGATTCACCCTTAAAGAAGCTGGTGTTCCAATCGAGCCCTCTGCCTAGGTTCCGGGGCAGAGTGTGCGACAAGTACGAAGGCGGCAAAGTAGGAATCCAATCTCTAACCCGAAGGGTCCTATATCTTACAATGTGGTAGAATGTAGTGTTTCTGGATTAGGAAGTACTATTATGATCTAGGGAAGTATCCCCCATAATCGTACATAGGACCCTTTGGGTAACGGCAACATGACACGGGAAGAACACCAACGCCGAGTGAGGCTCCGGAGTTCGTACATAATACCCATGAGCCAGGTTGCAAATCTCAAGCGTAAGCTTTTGGGACTTATAAGCAAATGGAGCAGATACCCGGGTGACTCATCTTCAACTGGCTGGCTTTTGCACTCCTCAGGTTTGAATGTCGAGTAGCGTCCCTGCTGTGGCTAACGAGGGCAGCACAAACGAGTCAAAGACCTAGGGCAGCCTTGTTGTAAGCACATCCCCAACCCGAAACACTGAAGCATGATACACAAAACACTCTTAAACCAAAGACCCGGGGCCCTGACCTTGATGGGGTCAGGCCTCAGCAAGGGTCAATTTGCTCTAGATGCAGTGTGCTCACCACAAGTTGGTGGTTCAGGGGTCAAGGCTCAGGCGTCAAGGCTTTGGGTCCTATGTGCTAGGACTCAAGGTTTACGCTTAGGGTTCAGGGTTTAGGGTTTGGGGACAATACAGGCTTTAGGATGGATTGAAAAGGCGGGCATTGCTTTAGTGAGGAAAATGCAGGCTGCGCCAGAGCGAGGTGCCAGAGTGAGCTGAACGTTCCTGCTCGAGTGTGCTCGGGTGGCAGCCCTGGCTAGTGTGAAAAAACGGGAGGCTTAATTGTCAGAAAGGGCTCTGCTATAGATACCAAATGGGAGTTTCA
>CAJNDV010032441.1:14833-22333 GCA_905221635.1 Symbiodinium sp. CCMP2456 | reverse complement strand
AACTGAAGAAGGCGCCCAGTAATTATACTCGATCGAGAATACACCTCCCTTCTCTGCATCTCTTCCAGCATCTGCGCGCACTTTTGGAGATCGAACTGTTCTTGGACCAGAACCTCCCTCTCAAGCGTATAGAGCGGAGCGAAGAATCATGCCACAAAGTCATCGTCTCCCCAGAACTGCTTGGCCGGCATTCTTCTTCGAAGCAAGAGGCTCTAAAAGAGGGACGAAGCTCCCCCAGATACTATCATCGATCTGCCACAGCACCTCCAAAACCAAGAAAACCAACCTGAACACACCATGAATCAAAAAGAACCGAACTGAAATCATTCAGGTACCAGTGGGCGGGCTGAAGCTTTAGAGTTTATGGAGGTTTGAGATGAATCTTCAAGCTGAGAGCAGATACGCCAAGCCATGCAGCAAACCTAATGTAAAGGCCTCAATAATTAGAGAAGGGTTTTGGGGTATATTATACTATACTTGTAATAAGGAACCCCCCTCCCCCCCCAATAATATAGGTAATTATTAAGGCCCCTGCATTACGCCCAACAAAACAAGAAAGCGGCAGCCAAGTCGGTGAGTTATCAAAGCCTCCAGGAAACAGGAGAAGTTTTGGGGGATTCGGGATGAACAGGCAAGACAGTTGAGCCCACTTCCCAGAACTTTCCCCAGCCACGTTTGCCTGGCCAGTCGACGACGGACGAGCCTAGAGGGAGGCAGCTTTTTGCACATTTCACCATGAACTCTCATATTGGTGGTACGAAATAGCAGCAACGTAGGCCTCGACTTGTCTCTGCGTAGTTTGGAAGTGGGGTGCAGGGGTAGATAGAAACCCCTAAACCCCAAACGCTGCTTCGTCAGAAGTTGTCTTAAAGCGACAAATGGCGGAGTCAGCGCAGCCACAGCAACACCATGAGTGGCTTTAGGTTTAGGGTTTTCTAATGCAATATTAAACCTGAACTCTCAATCTTACTGAAAAACTTCGAAATCACCAAGCCTCAATCCTCAAGTCTCATGTGCAAAACGGCTCTGGGGTCTAATGCACGATCATGGTCATCGACGCCTTAACGTGCAGAGTTCGGGGCTGTCGACGACTTGCCTTGCTTCGAGTCTACACCTGCAAACCCGAAATACGAAAGCGTAAGACCCTAAACCCTTAACTCTTTAATCCCAAGACCTACAAAACCTAGAACCCCAAACCGTAACCCAATGCAGTTACCTATATAAATGGTAGAGTCATTAGAGGTAGCTTATTCGGCTTGTAGGGTTTATAGGTCTTTGTGCTTAGGTCAAGTCTTGCATCGTCGTCTGTTCCGAGTCAAGAGCAACTTCAAATAACTTCACCATCATCAGCACCATGGTCGTCATTGCCAGCGACGCCTTCAGAATCCTTCATTTTGTCACAACAGTCATGTCAGTACTAATTGTCAGTGTTACTATTCTCATTATTAATATTGTTATTATGGCTACCTTTGCGAACATAAGGCCAAGCCACAGGCCCTGAAAAAACCTCCGCAACTTCGTCGAGTAGACAACCACGAGGACATACACCTTGGCTGCTCTCGTGGTCGAAACTGTCTGGGCTTAGGGTTTAGGGTTTAGGGTTTAGGGTTTAGGGTTTAGGGTTTAGGGGCATTTACAAAACCCTAGCCCCGGTTTTAGATCCTACGGTGTGACCATGATGTCGATGAGGGCCGCGAAGATGCTGTGGCGCTGGCGTGCAACAGACTTCCGAAAGGAGTGATAACCCTACCTTAAAAACCCAAAACCTACTTTTTGGTAGGGTCCCTATAAATCCCATATTAGGGTTTATAATAAGAGCCAACAAAAAAGTGGCTTTTGGGTTCTTAAGGTAAACCCTAACCCTAAACCCTAAACCCTAAACCCTAAACCCTAAACCCTAAACCCTAAACCCTAAACCCTAAACCTAATGCTCAAACCCTAAACCCTAAACCCTAAACCCCCATGCTCAACATGGAACCCGTTAAGAGCTGACAGGCTCTCCTTGTCCACCGGGTCGTGATCGCGTCATACCCAGATAAGTTCTGAGCAATGCTCACGGTTTAGGGTCTAGGGTATAGGGTTTAGGGTTTAGGGTATAGGGTTTAGGGTTTAGGGAATCACTCTCCGGTTATAGGGTTTAGGGAATCACTCTCCGGTTATAGGGTTTAGGGTATAGGGAATCACTCTCTCTCTCTCTATCTCTGTCTCTTGCAAGGTTAGATGTTCAATCTCGGTTTAGGGTTCCAAGAATTAATCTAATCATCGGGATCGGGATCCCGGTCCCAGGGTTCTGGGTCTAGGGTTTCGTGCGCGGGTTGAGACTTTAGGGTTGCTTAGTACTCTTACCCACAACATAAAGACGGCTGAGAGTCGAGGTAACATTAGAAAGCTTCAGAACTACTGTCCGGATCCTAATTACCTGATTATTGGGTCCTTTGGACCCTTCGGCTTAGCACCATAGATGGTTGAGGAATCATTTCCGAAGCTCATAGAAGCCGCCGGCCGCAAACCACAAGAGCCCTCGTGTTGTGAGGTTGCTCGCTGAGGTTTTCGGTTTTATATCATGGCTGATCCGAAACTACCGAAACTTAAGTCCTACAGACTCAACCCCAATTTCAAGCCCCACGTCCTTAATTTGCACCTTGCGCCCAGATCTTAGACCTAAAGCTCAAACCCGAAACCCCAGAACTTTGCTGCACACTCTATACGTACCCTAAACAAGGTGGCCCGCAAGCCCTACACCCAAAATCCTAACACCTGCTGAGTTCGCCAAGCCCGGCACGGCTCCCCCAGAAAGGAGGATCGCAACATCCCTCAGTCTCACAAGCTTACATAAGATTCAAGGCATATGGCTTGAGGGCTCAGGGCTGACAGGGCCTTAGGCGTTTTAGGGTAACTAGGTCTTAGAGTTCAGGGGATGACATCGGCAACAAACTCCGACCATAGTTACATACAGGTCCATTGCTGGTGTGAGTGCAAAATTACGTGACCAATTTTTCTGGGACTCCTGGTATTGCCTTACATGGCGTCAGGCCTGGGGGCTTGGGGCTTATAGGGACTTAGCATTTAGTGCTTTGGGTCTTGCGGTTTTGGATGGTTCAGATGAAGGGATTGCAGCCGGACTACAGATGGAGGTCCTGGCATTCATGAACATGCAGTCTCACAAAAATGCAGAGAGTTCTGAAATCCCGGATACCCGCGCAGATAAACCCCAGAACAGGGCCGACAGCGAACAAGGATACGGGTTCTGAAGGCTTGGAACAGCTGACCCAAGCACGACATACTGGCGGTCGCTATGGTGTTGAGGGGATGGTCTTCATTGAGAACACTAACATCAATCCTAAATCCTACACCCCTGAGCACTAACATCAATGAAAAGCCGACACAACAAACCCATCAAAGCTCTAAGCTTATCGGTCCCGGAGTTCGGGCACACCGGCCTTAGGTTTGGAAGGTTTGGATTTGAGGTTTCGGGCTGATAAGGCTTCTGTTCATTTCTGAGTGATACAGGAGCCTTAATAATTAGAATAGGGTTCCTCTGAAGGGATCCTTAAAGGGTTCTATAATAGGGTTCTATAATTAAGGCTTATGGTCTCGCGGGTCTAGGGCCTAGGACTTCAGCACCGAGAGCTGAGAGTGAACCAGCGAGACCCTAAACCCTAAGCCTAGGGTTTAGGGTTTAGGGTTTAACCCTAAACCCTAAACCCTAAACCCATTAGAAGTCGTCCGGAGCCAAGTGGCCACTGGCTGATCTGCATGTCGTGCAGTGCGTAGTACAGCAAAGCGACCGAAACACAGTAGAAGAGGACGTCTCCTGGGCAGTGAGCTTAGGGTTTAGGGTTTAGGGTTTAGGCTTTAGGGTTTAAGGTTTAGGGTTTAAGGTTTAGGGTTTAGGGGTCCTACAAGGCTTTATAGGTGTTCATTGGGGTCCAACGGAGCTTGGCTTAGGCACAACACCCTGTCGTGGAGGAGCTCAGGCTGTGTACCAATGACTGCAACCATACTACGTAATGTCGACTCGCTCGCACTCAACTCGCTCTCTCTCGATGTCTCTCTCTCTCTCTCTCTATATATATATAATATGAACATGCATGTATATAACAACATACGAACATACACAGTGTACAGATACATATGCATGTGGTGCAAGCATACATACATACATACATACATACATACATACATACATACATACATACGTACATACAGACATACCTACATACATATACTATATACGTATGTACGTACGTTTGCCTACAACTACATGCGGAAGTACCGCCCTGAACCCTAGATGCCTAGACCCTAAACCCTACACCCCTAGACCCTGGACCCTGAACCATAGACCCTGGGCCCTTAGCCCCAAACCCTAAACCCCGAGACCCTACACCCTAAACCCCTATAAACCCTTATAGACCCTAGACCCAAAACCCTACACCCCACACCTCGAGACCCTCGACCCCAAAGCCCTATAAACCCTTATAGACCCCAGACCCTAGACCCTACACCCCAACCCCCGAGACCCTTGACCCTAAGGCCCTATAAACCCTCATAGCCCCAGACCCTAGACCCTACACCCCAACCCCCGAGACCCTAGACAGACCCGAGACCCTAGGCCCTAAACCCTAAACTCCTAAACCCTAGCTAGAACCCTAGACCCTAAACCCTAAACCCACAAAAAAAACCTTATAGACCCTACCCCCTAAACCCCTCTAATCCCTAGGAGCTCCCCCCCTCCCCCACCAAAAAAAAAAAAAGGCCTTCGGGCTCGGACCCTTCGATGCCGCCCAGAGTCGGCCGAAGGAGAACTTCCCCAACTGCAGGGGCATGTAGTCCTCGGCACTGAGGGTTTCTCTTGAGGTTTAGGGTTTAGGGTTTAGGGTTTAGGGTTTAGGGTTTAGGGTTTAGGGTTTAGGGTTTAGGGATGAGGGTTTAGGGGTTGTGGGGTTGGGGATGAGGCATGTAGTCCTCGGGAGTCTGGGTTTTGGGGTTTTGGGGTTTGGGGTTGTGGGGTTGTGGGGTTTAGGGTTTAGGGGTTGAGGGTTCAGGGTTTGGGCATGTAGTCCTTGGCAGTTTGGGTTTTAGGGTTTAGGGTTGTGGGGTCAGGGATGAGGGTTTAGGGTTTAGGGTTGTGGGATTCAGGTTGAGGGTTTAGGGCCTGGTTTAGGCTTTGGGGATTGGGGTTTATTAAGTTTAGGGATGAAGGATCAGGGATGAGGGTTTAGGGTATCGGGGTTAGGGTTGAGGGTTTGGGGTCTAGGGTTTGGGTTGCTTTTGGTTCTTAGAGGTTCATGCTTGAGGTTACAAGTAGGGTTATAAGTCCATCAACATAGTCTGTAACCCTGAACCCTAAACCCTAAACCCTAAACCCTAACTATAGCTGTGCTACTTACATACCCGACTCCTAACTACCCATCATCCTCCAAGTTAGGGGTTAAGAGTTATAAGGGTTTAGGGTTTAGGGTTATAAGGGTTTAGGGTTTAGGGTTTTAGGGTTTAGGGTTTAGGGTTTAGGGTTTAGTGTTTAGGGTTTAGGGTTTAGGGTTGTGTCTTTGTCGAGGACGGGGGTGGGTTGGTAGGGCTTGGCTTCGGAATTTGGGGCAGAATGAGGGATTTAGGACTAAGGTTTCATCCATGTTGCAATAAGATACTTAGGAGCTGAGTACCCTAGCCCCAAAAAAGGCTCACCGTTGAATTCATGGTAGGACTATATAACCCTAAGGGTCCATGTACCCAAATAGCATATACTTCGGCCCCAAAGAACCCAAATAGCGACCACTTTAAGGCCTAAGGCCGAAATATATACTATTTGGGTACATGGACCCTTAGGGTAAGCCCCAAGAGGTTCAAGGTTATCTACTCAGCTCCTAAGGATGGCAGTGCTAGCTTGTACGCAGAACCTTCATGAAGGGCCTAAATAATTAGCTATACTACTTTGGTGGTTCCTTGTCATAATGATATTATAATCTAAAGATACTACACCTCAAAACCCTATTCTAATTATTGTTCCTTGTCATAATTATAATAGTATAATATAAAGGTACTATACCTCAAAACCCTATTCTAATTACTAGGGCCCCTACATTACTTACCAGGTGCCCTGATCCTCTGCGTACTGGGGTGTTAGCTCGTAGCACTGGGTTGGTAGTTCGGATTTGGTCTGGCAGGCCTTGGGGATGTAGGTTTAGGGATGCAGGGTTTAGAGGGTGTAGGGTTTAGGGGTTTAGGGTTGAGGGTCTAGGGATGTAGGGCTTAGGGTTTGGGGTTTAGGAGTCTAGGGTTTAGGAGTGTAGGGTTGAGGAGTGCTGGGGTTGGAGTTTAGGGTTTTGGGGTAAGTTAGGTTCAACCCTTAACCATGGGTTGTAGGGCTCTCCAAGTGGTCCATGTACCTAATAATCAGACAGTCCTCCCCCAAAAACTGACTTACAAGACTACTATCCTAAATGCTAAACCGCAAAACCCTAGATCCTAAACCCTAAACCCTAAGCCAAGACTACGATCTTAAAAGTCTCAACAAACTGCGGGGTTTGGAGCTCAACGATTCGAAGAACCAGGGTGGGTACGCATCGTTGAATACCAGGTTCAGGGTTTAGGATTAAGGGTTTAGGGCTTAAGATGTAGGGTTTAGGGTTTAGGATTTAGCTTTTAGGCTTACAACACGACGAAACAAGGTGAACTGCACAGTAACCCGTATTGGTAACCTTAGTGCCCAAGTCTCGTCATAAAAAAGGCTATGCACAACTGCAGATCGGGGTCGAAGAACTAGCCCGGAGCCAAACAAAACCTGAAACCCCCCTCCACTGGAGTAATGTAGGGGCCTTAATGATTAGAATAGGGTTTTGGGGGGATTCCATATTATCATAAAAGTATAATATACTCCAACACCCTATATCATAATAATATAAGATACCCCAAACACCCTATTCTAATTATTAAGGCCCCTACAGTATACGATCTCAGGTACTGGGGCCCGACGGGTCAAGCAAACTCGAGTCAAGTATCATCTGGCGTTGCGAGTAGAGCCGTCCTGCCACGGCAAGCGGGCATGTAGTATTTGTGGATATATCTAGGGCCGCAATAATTAGAATAAGATTTTGGGGCCCATTGTACTATAATAAATATTTCGGCCCCTATAGTATTTTTGCAATTAATGGTCAGGAGAAACTAGGGGGACGGTTGTTCTGGACACCATGGGCCAGCGGCGCTAGCACGCAGGTTCTGCATGGCATGTACTTGAAGGATCATGGGACTTAGTAAGTAAGGTTATAAGTCCCCTAATTGGGGTTGTAAGTATAGTTACCTTAGTTATAACCTGACTTACTAAGTACCATGATCCTTTAAGTACACTACACTCCCCACGCTTTGTTGCAGCCCCTACCGGGCTCCAATCTTTTTTCGAGTTTAGGGTTCAGGGTGTAGGAATTCAGAGTTTATAGTTTGGCTTCAGGGTGTAGGAATTCAGAGTTTAGAGTTTGGGTTCAGGGTGTAGGAATTCAGAGTTTA